>PVIC010000941.1:0-103256 GCA_004025085.1 Thryonomys swinderianus | reverse complement strand
ACATTTTTATGGTGAAAATGTTTATACTATGAAAATCATCAAAAACTATAGTCAAGGTTTACCTTCCACTCCTTTTACTCCTCCCTCCCTCCATACTCCCAACCCTTCCCCTTTCCTTTCTTTGTCTGGTACTTCTATCCCTCTTTTAAAAAACTGTTTTGAGAACTTATTGTTAAACCTCTATTTGTACAGCACAGCTAACAAATTCTAATGATCAAGATGTGAGTCTCAGTCCAGGACAAACAGGAACTCTGCACAGAATCTGCCTTCGCAAACATCCTGCCATGTTTTCTCACTATCCTGGCTTCTCCTTGCTCTCCACAGCATTGCTGCCCCTGGAAGCCACATGGCACCAGTCAGGAAAAGCTAGGGCAATAATTCTCCTCACTGAGGAGAGCTCTGGGAGAAGCCGATCCACAGCTTTAGGACTGACCGAGAAGAAACTCCCACAGCTGAACTGGGACCATCTCCCGCTCAGAGCCTTTGGAGCTCTCAATTGCCACGCTGGCAGCCTCCTCCTGGCTGCCAGGCACGGGCCCAGCTCACAGTTTCCTGTGTGTTAGGGCAGCAAGAGCAGGCATGGAGCCACTGTAAATGTTTGCTGGAGATGGAGCAACCTGGCTAGATCACAGCTGCAGCTGTCCTTGCTGCCAGAGCCTCTCTGTGGTTGAGACATCGGGTTCAGATGGGAAGAGCAGTCCCTGAAGGGCCCTCCCAAGGGGAGGGTGACTCTGCTGGCCAGGCAAAGATTTCTGGGCCCCTTACCTGAGAGACAGCACATAGGTCAAAGGGCAGACTAAATCGAAGCCAACACCACAATACTCTGCCGGAGCCACCTCTACCAGCGAGATGAAAATAACCGTTCTTTTCTAAGCAGGAAATGGCAAGTCAAAACTATTGCAACCTCTTTATCACAAATGGCACCACTGTCCATTTGCTGATGCCAGCCACAGAACAACACATCGCTTTTAATTTCTACCCATCCTCAAAGGTAACAGTAACTCGGTCTTGCTGATGAAGAGAATAATCCTAAAGAAATCACTTGGACAGGTTTTCTTAAAGGAAGTTCTCAACAGAGCCATGGTTCAAACTCAGATTCTGCAAATTTCATAGACAGTGTGCTTCTTGCTGCTCCATGTAGTCTTTCTGTTCAGCTCTCTACTGGGACCACTACAAAAGATTAGAGAGTGCTGCTGCTATTTACTCTCTTGCCTCAATTGCCTTCTATGTCCTGTACTCCACTGTATGGATAAGCTCCATCTAGGTACAGGCTTGATGCTCGTGAGATGGAGGTGGAGATGGAGGTGAAGAGATAGACACAGACAGAGCCACAGATACACATAGACCTCAGATATAGACATTGGCATATGTTTTAATAGAATTCAAGAGGTCAGTAACATGTGTGCTCCGTTCTATGTCCCTAGAACCTATTGTAGTCCCTAAATCAGTCCGGTATTAGAAAATGTTGGTGAAATTAAATTACATTGTCTATCTTTAACCAAATAAATATATCAGAGATACCACCAAATGACAGGACTAGGTTCAGGTCTCTTGTGACAGCATTCAGCACTGCCTACCATCGGACTCCACTTGACCTTCCCAGTCTCTCCATATACCCAACACTCTAAGCACACCCAACTCCATGGTCCCTAAGACCCTCTTGAACTTTCTTACCTCCACGCTTTTGCTCATGCTATTGTCACCATCTGGAATGTCATCTCCAGCCCTGTCTGCCTCCTGTGAAACATCAGGACCCATTGTAAATATTGCTTTCTTCCAAAAATGCCTCTCTTTTTCTTCCCCCTTCATGACTTGGGATGTTTCTATCTGCTGAACTCTTTCAAGCTGTGTGTCGATCTATGGCCTAACTTTCCTGTATTGGATTTAAGTTTTGAAGGAATAATTCCCTCTTGGCAAAGCCCTTCATCTCTTTCAGCTATTAGGATCTAGTCTAATATGACATCCTCAATGAGTTGTTCCTTTCTCTCCCAGGCCAAGCCTGTCATTTCCTCCTTAATGTTCTGAAGCGTGTAAACATTCCCTCTTAAAACACACACACTCAGGGTTAACACCTCCTTCCCAACTGCCAAGCTCCTCCAAGGTATAGATAGTACCTTCTTGACCTGTGTCTTTATGGCTCCCATCATAGTACAAGTAGTAACTGTTGAAAGAAATAATTTAAAAGCTAATATTAAAGAAATAAATGAAAAAATGAGAATCTCCTCTTTTAAGCCTCTACCTCTTTTTTATGTACCATTTCACTTGCTTTGTCTTCTATTATAAATGTGTCCATGTTAGTGTGCTCTAGGGGATAGAATCGGTAGAAAAATCCATGTTTAAATATCCAGAGGGAACTATAAGATAGTCTGACAGGTTCAGAGGTGGCAGAGTCCAGAATGGTTATCTGTGTGCTAGAGAGCTAGAGGACCCAGATCTGCTCAGCCCAAGATAATGGAAGCTGCAGAGCAAGAGGGATCAAAGATACAACACACCAGTCCAGGGTCACAGGCCTGGGAGCTCATGGGGGGATTTCCAGCAGGACAGTATACACTGAAGATTGAAGGAACTGAAGGCCGGTGTTCAAAGGTGACCCTGATGGTGGATCTCTTCAAAAACATACTTCCTTCTTTTCCTTTTCATTCTATTCATGTCACAAGTGTTTTGGTTGGTGTCACCACGTCTTGGTGGCTCTTCTTCCCTAAGTTTGTTGGCCTATGTGTCAGTCATCCAGACATCCACAGACACACACAGAACTGGTTTCTCAATCTGGTAAGCATTTCTTAATTCATTCAAGGTGACATATCACAATGAATGATCATAGTGTCATTGATAGAGTCATATATGTAGTCACAGGAAACAAAAACAGAGGAAAACAAAATAGATTGTCTTATCTGGGGCATGAAGACCAGCTTATCAATTAAAATGAGACGCTACTGTTCTGACTGACAATCACTCAAAATTTATTTGAAGGGATAGTTCCAATATTGTTCTTAAAAAATAGCAAATGAGGGCCGGAGATTTAGCCCAGTGGTTCCGGCACCTGCCTCGCAAGTGCAAGGTCCTGAGTTCGATCCTGGTAGCCACATACAATGCTGGGCATGGTGGCTCACTCCTGTAATTGCAGCACTCGGGAGGCAGAGGCAGGAGGATTGCTGAGTTCCAGGCTTGCCTGGGTACCATAGTGAGCTCAGAGCCAGCCTGAACTACAAAGCAAGACCCTGTCTCAAAAGCAAAAAAAAAAAAAAAAAAAGACTGTGTAGACTTACAGCTGCTGAAACAAGATCAAAAGCCTTCGGGCATTTCTTCTTCAGTAGCTCTCTCTACTACCCTTCAATGAGAAATTTATTTCCAAGGAAAAACTCAAGGAATCCCCTTGAAGCAGGGGATCCTTAGTTTCATGCAATGCCCATGGACTGCAGTTACAGTGATCTAATCACAAATACTACTAATCACATCCTTGTCCCAGATGCCTGGTAGCCATTGAGCTCTTGGGTGGACTTTTGTGCATGCTTCCTGAATGAGTTTTGTGTATTTTTCTATCCTTTATCAACTAATTCAGTATTTTCCCTGAGAACTTCATTTCAAATACTCAGTGAAGCCAGAGAAACCCGAGGTTTCATTCAGCATTTAAAACCTCTGGCTATAGTTCCATCACTTAGAACTACATGAAAACAGAAACCATTAATTGCCTCATCAAGGTAAATGTACTAATTATTGCTAAAGAAAAGAATTTAGCTTTCATGTAATTTATCCTAAAGATGGAGAACATGTACAACCCCATTCTGTCTAAACTATAAACTATGGTCTATACTGTAGGCTTTATTGAGGTAGAGATAACCCCAAAGGTTTCCTAACCTTTACAGCTTAACCTAGGTTCTACCACAAAACCACCCTAAATGAAAATTCATCTGATGGATATATGGGTTGATAAGAGGAGACATAATGTATGAGAGAAGGATAAAATAACACATGAGCAATCCTTTCTTTTTACTATTGTCTTTTTAAGAATATTAATGATGATGTTCTAAACAAAAAACAATCTAAACAAAGCCACTCTCGGTAAGCTGTCTGCAAACAAAGCACGGCTCTCATGATCTCTGTCATTCTGTTTTGACAGTATGGCAACTGCTTCTGAACTATCTACCATCTCTTTGTTTACAACTGCATCCTAACTGTCTGCATGACTTAAATGAGAAGAGATAGCTTTTTAAGTTTTCTACAATTATTTGAATGCATATTTCAATTTTCCTAAATTGTTCAAAAGTAATCTGGAAGATTAATTCCTGAGAATACCTGCTGGAATTTGCATACACCAAGTGTAATTATTATTGATATTTACATAGTTCTTCCTGCTCACATGTGTGCACTATTACCAACTGCTACACAACCCATGAAATTATTGAAGGAGTTGCTGTCAATACAATATAGATCCGTCAATAAATGTTCATCCTCACAGAAGATAAACAAACTTCAGCATTCAGCAGTAGATTAGTGCCATTCCAGGTTTGTTATTTATTTGGGGGAAGAATCTGGAAAGATAAATCCATAGCCAAAGAGTGTAGAAGTCATTTGCAATAAAGATTGATGTTATTATAAAGAACTTCCGATATTCATGAGAGATTGAAAACAATTTTGAAAAAAATAAGAAAAGCAGGGGAGATGGGAGAATATTGGTGAGGAAAAGAAAATAAATGTACCCATTCTACAGAGGGCTAGCACGGCAGAGTGAAGTCAGGGAGCTCCATAATACATGGCTAGGTGGTAAACAAGAAGCAGTTTGAGTGCTGGGGATCAGAAATGCTTGATGAATGTATAATTAAGTTGACTGAACATTTATATAAGATATATGGAGAATTGTGAAAGACGTTTCTTTCTCTTATCTATTTAGACAAAATCAACTAGAAAGAAATATGTATGAGTAGACATTAGCAAGAAAATAATAACAGCAAATAGTTATACAATGCTTATTATATGTTGGACATTCTATTTAAAATGTATATTAGCTTATGCAATATTTGTAATGTACACATTTATTCATTTAGTTCACCAATTATGGAACTATTTTTTGCACTTAATGTATTATAAGGGTGTATGAGAAACTACAGAAATACACAGGTCAAGTCCTTGCTCTCAAGGAGCTCACATTATGTGGCACAAAACAGACACATCAACTATATTTTTATAAATATATATACCAGTGGCAGTGAACTTAGGGGATGTATGTCATTGTGTTTGTCTCATAAGACAAAAAATATTAATACAGAAGATTTTATTTTTTTCCTAAGTGAAAGCCTCCCTATCTATGTTTAATTGGAGTGTTGGCACTTTGGAATAAATGCATGGGTTTTGGGTTGCAGTTTGGTACTGGGTCTCTAAAAGGTTGCCCATCACTGATGTATACTGTTAACAAAATCATAACAATCTACTTTGCTGGGGACTAGAAAGAGTTTTCAGAGGAGACAAGAGCAAAGTTGGGAGTATAAATATTTCCCCAATTAAGAATAAATGGAGAGCATATTGGGGTATTAGGCACCATGCATAAGAACATGATATTATTAAGTGATAGAGCTTATGTATGAGATCATAAATATCTGATTGTTTCTGGCGGTGAGAGAAGAAGAAAATCACAGGTGACCAAGGCCCTAATTCATTGGTAGGCCATGTGGAACCACTGAAAGATTTTAAACAATGACATGACTTAGTATAATCCTATCTCTTCAGGGACTCTGCAGAGACTGGGCATACAGTGGTGATTCTGGAAGATGGTAAGTTGTAGCAATTGATAAGATATGTCCAGATACATGTATTACCATGCTAGGAGTGAGAACCAAGAATTTGAGACAGTTCAAACAGGACCAAACTGATTGATCTATTAACAAAAATAAAATGCACATTGTATGTAAATAAACTGAGTTGTCAAGAAGGCCATTCTTTTAGAAAATATTTTGCTGTTGAATACTTTTAAAGCCAATTACTCTGAGTATGACTATTTTCCAGTTTTTTACTATATCAGAAAAATTTAAATATACCAGAAATAATAGTGCATTTACTATTATATTTATGTTTTCTAATTATAATTAGCATGTATATCAAAAGAAAGCTCATCATTAAAAGTAATAGATTTCCATAGGTTTCCCTGATCAACTTACTATTTCTGTACACTGGTCCAGAATAAAGCCCATCATGCTCCTCTCAGTGGAAAATGTCCAAAGTAGACACCTGAGAGTTTTCTCTGATGGCTAATTCTTACTTCCCTATGTCTAGTCAATCACCATTTTCAGTTACTTCCAAATCATTCACCACCTTGAGTTATTCCCACCATATTAATATCTTGCATATCAGTAACTACTTTTCTATCCTTTTGCCTTGATTTCAGTTGACATTTCTTTCCAGGGTTAAGATAAAGTTAGTCCCACCATCCCTGCAATGTGCCATAGTACAAGTTGTTAGTTTAATCTGCTTAACCTCAGTCTTCCTTCCTGTCTGTTAAATGGAATGATGATACATTTTACAGAGTTGTCTTGGAAACCTAAAGAGTAGTGCATGTAATGTTTTTCCACAGTGCCGCCATAGAGAAAGCAATGAATTTTTAAATCACAGTTATATTTAGTCTCTCTACTGCTAAACCTTCCATCTTACTGCAGTAGCAATCCATCCACCACAGGTTGCATTAAAATGATTTTCTGAAACAAAAAGCTTGTCGTTTTCATGAGAGAGAACATCAGAAAATGGAAATATATTAGCTGTTCATGGACAGGCAAAAACAGTATTGTTCAAATGGTCATATTTATAAAACTCTACATAGATTTCATGCAGTTCCAATTACAACACAAACATAATTCTTCACTGTACTACATAAAACATTCTTAAAATCCATATAGAACCAGAGGAGACACAGCATAGCAAAAGCAATCAAGGACAGCAAGAGCAAAGAAGAAGGCATCAAAATTTCACATTTCAAGTACTATTACAAAGCAACAGTGATAAAACAGTATGATACTGACACAGAAACAGACAAGAGGAACAGTGAAATTGAATAGAGCATACAGAATCAAGAACAGGCACATTCAGCTGTCTTATCTTTCACAAAGAGTCCAAAAATATGTACTGGAGGAAAGGTAGCCTCTCTAGCAAGGGGCACTGAGAAAGCTGGCTCTCTATGTGCAGCAGATTGAACCCATATCTCATCATTTAATAAACAAAAAGTCAACATGGACCAAAGACCTAAATATTAAAACAGAAACAATCTGTTGGAAGAAAAGACAGATAAAACATAGGCATAAGCAAGGATTTCCTGAATAAAACCTCAATGCTAGAAGAAAGCAATATCAAGAACCAACAAATGGGATTATATCAAATTAAAATTTTCTGTACTGGGCCGGAGGGTTAGCTCAGTGGTTCTGGTGCCTGCCTCGCAAGTGCAAGGTCCTGAGTTCGATCCCAGTAACCACATACAATGCTGGGCATGGAGACTCACGCCCACCAGCAATCAATACCACATACCACAGTGCCGGGTGTGGTGGCTCACGCCTGTAATCCCAGCACTCGGGAGTCAGAGACAGGAGGATTGCTGAGTTCGAGGCTTGCCTGGACTACATAGTGAGCTCAGAGCCAGCCTGAACTACAAAGTGAGACCCTGTCTCAAAAAAAAAAAAAAAATCTTCTGTACAGCAAATGAAATAACCAGCAAAGTGAAGTGACAATCCACAGAGAGGGAAAAATATTTTGCCAGCTATTCCTCACACAGAAGATTGTTTCCAGGATATATAAACAATTTCCAGGATATATAAACAATTAAAACAAATAGATCCCACAAAATAAAAAGCCCAATAAAAATGGGCAAGTAAAATGAATAGACATTTTTTAGAAGTATACATAACCAATAATGGAAAAATGGCCAACATTTCTGGCCATTATAGAAATGCAAATTAAAATAACACTGAAATCAATTTCACTCTAGAAAAGATAGCTATTATCAAGGATTCAAATAATAATGAATGCTGACAATACTATGGGGAAAAAGAAATCCCCATACATTGTTGGTGGAAATGTAAGCTTATAAAATCATTAGGAAGATCAGTATGATAAAAAAATAGAAATTCTTTTTGACCCAGCTATTCTCCTTCTAGGTAACTTCCCAAGAGTTAAAACTTCATATTAGAGTGATGAGTATATATCCATGTTTATAGCAGCACAATTCATAAAAGATGAATTTTAGAAGTGATCTATATGTCCATGGACAGAGGAGTGTATGAAGAACATGTAGTATTTACATATAATGGAGTAATACTCTGCCATAAAGGAGGATAAATTGAAGTCATTTATAAGGAAATAGATTTACCTTGAAACCATAATGTTAAGTGAAATGAGTCAGACAAATGAGTTTGAAGACATCATGGTTTCTCTTATATGAATAAACTATACATAAAGAGCAAAACAAAAAATTACTAATAGGAAATAGGAAGACAGATTTTTTTCAAATGGAAAGGTGTGCAAGAGGAAGAAAGGAAGGAGGAGAAAGACAAAGAATGAAAAAGACTTAAGGTGTGTTATGTATATGTACAATTCTGCAGGACAAAGGTAATCATTATATACTACAAATATGTACTAATAAAAATAAAAAATGAAAAAGTAAGTCATTCTCTTGTTTATAAATCACTCATATCTGTTCATCCTTTATAAGACTAGTGAAACATTTTGTAAGGCAAAATAATGTTTCCTAATCGACATCTTTATTCATATTTCTACCATTCCTTATCATGTGCTTTATTTCTCAGATATAAGAAGTAAGATAAAAGAAATTAATTAGAAGTATAATGTAATAATATATAATATAAATACTATATATTATATATTTTATATATAATATAATATATACTTATATTATATATCTACATCATATTATATTTATATATAATATGATATAAAGATTATATTTATATTATATAATGATCTATAAATATAATGATCTATAATAATATAATAAGAAATAATTTCTCAGATGTAAGAAATAAGATACTGAAGTACTTACACCATTTCACACAGACCTCTTTTGAGCCTTTGTATCTGCTGCCTCAGAGCATAAATAACCCCTACCTACTGCCACCTTTCTTTAACATTATGTTGAATTCCAACAATGACTCAGTACTGAATCTTTTCCTGGCTTCCGGTTTTAAAAGATGTAGTTTATTGTTTCTATCATTTATTTTCCTAGGACCCTATCCCTAATCCTTGGGGAGTTTTTAGTTTGTTTGTTGTTGTTTTTCTAACTGGTCCCTCCCCACCCCAGTACTGGAAATTGAACTCAAGACCTTGTGCTTGCCAGGGAGGGACTGAGCCATCCCAGACTTTCCTAATCCTTGGTCACAACAACTGCACTTTGTACTGTAACTACCTCTTCTACCACAGCCAACAAGATCTGTATCCTGTAACACAATTACCTGGGCGAACATCTACCTCACTAGAGCGCTCCTTGAAGGAAGGGGCCATACCTGACTTCTTCTTCATGGGAGTAGAACCCAGCCTAGCAACATCATGTCTTCTAATGGCTCCGGGAAACCTTGGAAGTGTTCTCTAGAACAATGTTTTCAGTGACTCATCTGCTCAAGTCTCTTCACATATAGGTTCTTTTTATTTTCTTTTTCAGGAAATGTGCCAATATTCCCAAGCTCCAAATTTATGGAATGAATCCTTTTGGTTTTATATTTTGAAGCATTTTAAGACTGATTTACTTAGCAGAGGGGGAATCCAGAGTTCCCTTATAAGCACAACCATGTGGTTGGACAACACATTGTGTGGCTGAAAGAAGGTGGATTAAGGACTCTGAAAAAACCTACTCTTACCTGCCAGCTCTGCTAAATTTCAGTTGTTTGATTTTGAGCAATTACCTAATTATTTCTGTTTCATTTTCCAATTCCATAGAATAGAGATGACAACAAACCACAAGATTGTTTTGAAAATTCAATGAAGAAATGTCTTAAATATTTAAAATGTGAATTTAATAAATGACAAGTCATTGCAGTTGTTACTTTTATCATCCTCAGATTCAACGAACAAATCACTTAATATCTATTAGGATTACAATCATTTAAAGAAATCAAAGTAACAGGTATTGTTGAGGATGTGGAGAAACTGGAAATGCAATGCGCTGCTAAGGGAGATATAAAATGGTGTAGCCACTGAACATACAGTGTAGTGGCTACTCAAAAAACTGAAGATAAAACTGCCATACAATCCAGCAGTTAGATTTATAATGACTTAGCTTAAAGAACTGAAAGCAGAGACCCAGATAAATGTTTGCATACAAATGCTGATAGTAACCTCATTCACAAAGTAAACAGGTAAAGCCAGCACAAGTACCCATCAGTTAATGAATGGATAAACAAAATGCAGTGTTTCTATACAATGGGACTATCATTCAGTCTTCTAAAAGAAGGAAATTCTAATACATGAGGACAGCAATGAGCCCTGAAGGCTCCATGTTACGTGAAGTAAGCTAGACACATAAGGAAAAATTCTGCATGAGTCTGCTAGTGTGAAGTAGATGTAAAGAGTCAAATTCATAAGGAACAAAAGTATGCTGTGGTTACGTAGGGAAAGGAGCTAATGAGGAGTGATTATTTAGCCAGTTATGAGTTTCATTTTAGGAAGATGAAAAGGTCTATGAATATAGTGGTGATAGTTATACAACAACTGATACCATTAAGCTGGGTACTTAAAATAATTTAAGTAGCAAAATTTTGTGATGTCTGTTTTACAACAGCAAAAACATTCAATGAACTAGATTTAATCAGATGCACCAGAACACTTAAACAGCTATAGTAAAATCAATTATATAAGTCAAAGTCCTAGGATGGCCGCCAGAACTTTAAAAAGAATATTCCATATTCTTTCCATTCTAATCTGATTCTGTTAACAAAGATGCTGAGATCCTGGATGTCCTTCTTTTTCATGGCCGCATGAGAGAGAGAGAGAGAGAGAGAGAGAGAGAGAGAGAGAGAGAGAGAGAGAGAATGTGTGTGCACACATGCACATGTGCGCAGACACACACACACACACACACACACACACACGCACACACAGTCTCGGGGGCCCATGGAGACACAACCTGGAAACAGGGCTTGCCAGGATTAGAGAGCCAGAGCTGGCCCATGTATCACTCGCCCAGAAGACAGCCTTCCATGGAGAAAAAGAACCTCATAGTCCCCTAACAAAGAAGATAATAAATTCCGATTAGCCAAGGAAGCTCTGAGTCTAAATACCAGCAAAGCTCAGCCTCTGCGAGTGGGGACGAATTATCTGAAAGGTCATCCTGGAGACACTGAACAAAGAGCCTGGAGCAGCTGGGTCCCTTAATTTGAGGAAACACTGAAGCCTTTAAAGAAGCCAGAGGCAGAGCTGGAGAGATGGGAAAGAGAAGCAGCCTTCTGAGCGCGGGGAGGACTTAATAGGAAACGAAACACAAACCCCGCAGGACGCTCTGGGGTCCGACAGTCATCGTTCTTCTAGGCCGGGCTGAGAGCCTCTGGATGGAGCTGCCATCACCCATGCTAGGCTGGGGTGGCCCTTTCTGGCACTGTAATAAAACAGAACGGCTCTGATGTCAGCAATTAAAGCTTTCATACCACAAGCTTCGGGAAGGAGAAGGCTCCTAACAGCCGGCCATCCACTCCTACGCGCTCTTCTCCAGGCTGCGGGCTGCTGACAGAGCCTAGTCTGCCTCCGAACACTCCAGGGGCCTCCCAGGAATCTGAGGCCGGGCCTCGGCCAGTAGTTTCTTGCTTGGGTACTGTCGTCACTGCTCCAGAGATAAGGAGATGGAAAGCTCCGTGGGGGCGCCAGGTAGCAGACCGGAAGTGGCCCGCTGGCCTGGAGCCATTCTCAGCTTCCAATAACCCCTCTGTGGAGAAACCTGAAGGAAAGGTCATCTTATTTAAGTGAAGAATTGAGCAACTGGCTTCACCCTCCACAGAGACCCTCCGAGGGTAGAAATCAATAAAATCCCTAAGTCCCTCAGGGAGCAGGAGACCAAAAGTGGTGCATATCAGATGAATGACTGTGCTAACAAGTGACAAAAAGGGTCCCATACCACGAGCCCAGGTTTTAACTGACTTTAATCCCTACAACTTTGTATGGTAAGTTTTGTTGCTACCATTTTTGACAGAAGAAAACTTGAACCAACATCTGGGTAGCTCTAAAATCTTCTCCATTTCACCATGTTACCCCTAAATTAGGCCTTTCACAAATATTAGCTTCCTATGCCTGGCAAATTGATTGTAATTCATATTTTTAAGCCTCAGCAATGTTTACTAGTTTGCCAAATATCACACTGTTAGTGAGTTACAGACTAGGCCTGGAATTCATTTCTGACAGATTCCAAAGCTGATGTTCTTTCCTTCATGCCTCATATATCTTTAGTGAAAATAAAATAATCCTGTGGCTTTTTCCCAATCAGCAAACATTTTGTTCCTTCAATCTTGAAGCTTAAGCCCTTTAAAGAGTAGCTCAGTAATTATACTGCCCCAATGCCCCAGAAGTCACAATTTACTGCAGAATGAGGTGATATGAGACAGAACAGACACATCTCCCAGGCCAAAGAGAGTCAGTCTGGATTGCACCGACCTGATGACTTTTATTAAGAAGATCTGAAGTTCATTTTTGTACAAAAAGTAGTGGGAAGAATGGCATATGTATGCCTCTTGGTATGTGTGTAATTCCCAGTCTGGCAAATATTCCAGTTTTTTTGTGTGATAAAAGATAAGACTAAGTGAGCTTGAGCAATGGAAATGGCCAATCATTTCTTGAAGGGAAATTCTCTGTCATTGCCTAAAGTCATAAAAGCCACTCTCTCTTTCACAATTCATTTGATCTATCAAAGCTGACCATCTTTTTTTTTTTTTTAGACTCAAATTCTGCAAATATGTTTATGGGAATAAGAATATGTGCTGATATTATAATCAGATACATCTCTTATTCTCTGGGGGTAATCTTGCCAATTGCAGGAACATACAAATGGAGAGAAATAGAAATCATCTAGGATATTGCTTATCACCTTATAATTTCAGATAAAATGACAAAGCCCACTTTAAGGATTACTCATGCCTAATGGTCAGGAAAAAGTTAAACCATAATGTTTGAAGGAGACATCTGTGTTGTTAGAGAAAAATCCTGAGGCCAGTCAGCTCCCATGAGCACCAGCAAGGGAGATTTGCGTAGTAAAGAAAGCACAAAGGGTGAGAAACCTTTAGTAGTGCGAGGAAGTCTTTCATTGTAAGACTTGTGTTTTTTTAAAAAATTATACACAGTAGATATCTTTTTAAAATTCTTTCCACAAATACTTATAAATGTGTGGTAAAATAAAGCAAATATCTTTTTAGGTATGTGACCAAGTTCAAATGTAAGGAAAATCCCTAGAGGTCAGAAGTCTGAAATGAAGCTCAGGCAAGGTTGTAGATATATGTGCTGATGCTGTAGCTTCCTGAAGGTGACAAAGGACAGGTCAGGTCATTGTCAGTTGTCTAGTGCTTTGTGTTTTAAAGTTCATTTTATGATAGGAGAAGAGTTTTGTACTGTGTTGTGCGGAGAGTCAGAATTCCAGAGTCCATGAAGATAAACATACACAATAAAATGATACACCAGAAATAATCTAATTCTCAAAGAAAGGTGACATTTTGTTTCTTTCACCTATGTTGCAGGTAGGCTAATACCTTCCAGAAAATGTAATCACCAATTTGTGCTTACCTGTATCTGGAACTGTAATGTAGCCACATGATACTGGAACATCCAAGCTTGAATATTACACAAAGCAGATAATCAGTTTCTAGCATCTGCAGAGCATTTGAAAGGAGCAAATATCATGACGCTTAAAGAAATACTTTTAATCAATAATGAGCATCATTCATACCTCAAAGACCGACACAAGGTGAACTCTTAGTCAAAAACTAAAAACACATCAAAGATTGATCCACAATGTGGGATTGTCAGCAAGAACAAACATCATTGAATTCATCCTTAAAGAACTCTGGTAATTCAGCAATTTTATAGACACTATACAAAGATATTTAAAGTGGTTAAAAGCACAAAAACCTGTAAAAATAAACCATGAATAAAGAAGAGATACTTTAAAAGTAATGATTTAGCTCTAGATATAAAAAATATGCTCATGGAAATAATAAATTCAATCTAAATTCAGTCTGGAATTGAACAGAGACTTTGTGAAACAAATGGTGGACTTGAGGTCATCAATTGAAATCATTTGACATACTGGGAAAAGCTTGGGCATTATGGCCAGTCAGGCTGGACAGAATTTTGCAAAGTGCATATTAAATTTTAAACGTGGGAAATGACACATACAGAATGCTTATTATCTATATAACACCATTATATAGATGTCACATATTGTTTTACATAATCCTTACATTAAATCTATGAGATAAGAATCAGTCTCTCCATTTTATAGGGAAAGAAAGCGAGAATTGGAATGAAAAGTTTGTGTCTCTCATTACACCAAACTCTGAGCGACCCGGAAGTCAAATCCAGGTCTGTCTCACTCCAAAGTCCATCTTCCTAACCACTGAGTTTTACTGCTGGCCCCTTTAGATTAGAATCAAATTTTAATCAGCTGTGTAAGCTCACATGGCCTGGGCATAAGAAAAAAAATACTTTTTTTCTTATCCCTAAGACTGAGTAAAACCTTTCACAAATATATATTATGACACTTTCCTTGCTGGTAACAGCAGAATTTGATCTAAAGCTCAAACTGAAAGTCAAAGGATTGTGGAAGGCTTGAAAAGTTAAAAAGGCATCTGATGTCAGGATAGGCAGTGGGCAAGATCAGCAAGTTCTCTAAATCTAGAAATCTCAAAAAGATATTAGTATCCAGACCTGTCACAGAAAACCTGAGAAATTAGTAAAATGGCAGGGAATTGGAGTGACTTTGAAAGTAAAGGCTAGAAAAACAATCCAGACTCAAATAGTTCATATCCTTAAAGGGAATGGAATAATCAAGGTGTGATGCTGAATGAGATCTGGATCAGGAATAAGAATTACCTATCAGTTGTCCTCTTTGTCTCTCATATTTCCAACAGAGAGCTGGTAGCAAGCGTTCCCAGAGGAAGCCTGGAAAGCAAAGATGATCTTCCCTTTGACTAGGGTAGAGACAGGGTGATCAGGAAAACGTCAGGCTCTTTGTATGATGTGCCCCCACTCTCCTCATGTTTAGAGAAGCCGATAAACCTTTACTAACTGCAAACGTGGAGGGTAACTATTTTCCTGAAAAAAAATTTAATGAACTATCGTTTTTAAGTGTAAATATTTCACACTCCATGGTTCATTTCTAAAATGAGTAAGTAAATAAACTAAATAGCTACTAAACATTTCTATGAAAGAAATGAAATGTTCTAAAAACCTGGCAAGAAGTAATTACATTAGTGACATGATGCATATGAACAAAAGTAAAAACTTAAAAATGTACGTTGGGAAATGTTTTCATGACTTTTAGATAGAATTTTGGATGATCAGCAGAACTAAAATATTTATGACTATGAGAACAACAGGAAAGTAGTTTTAAAGCCTTTCTCTCAAAGAATTCTCACACTTCTCTGGAACTTACACCATTAGCCTTAATTGCTAGATGGGAAAACTGAGGCAAGAGTAGTTAATTTTCTAAGAGCAAATAAATTTTCCTAAGAGCAGATAAATTGTTAAGTGAGAGCCAACATCCAAATTCAGGATTCTCTGATTTCAAATTCTATGTACTTTCCAGTATCCTGTACTTACATGGTAGCTGACTTGAAGAAAACTTGTGCTAAAATAATGGTTTAAATGAATCTTAAATTTGAGGTGCTGCTTGAATTTATGCCAAAAACTACCCATCAAATAAACTCAGGGGAATGTTCCAATAGCTCACTGGAAAAACACTCAGGAAGTATGGTTAGCAGAAAGAACAGCATAAATCAATATATGTGACATGTACCACAAAAACTGAAACTTTGGTGAATTTATGCTACATCAAGAAGACAGATGACTCCTGGAATATTTTACTTCATTTGGGGTTCATGCTTTAAGTAGAAGATATATGAAATGTAAGATGTCCCCCAAAGAGCAAATAAGATAGTAGTGTGTCAAAATATCACCATACAAAAAAGTAATGAAAAAACTCAACATATTTAACTTAGAGCATCCATGATACAGATTCAAGATATTCCCAACTCTAGGCAAAAGTGTAATCACACGATTTTTAGGGGAAAAAAGAGAATTACTTTCTGGATTTATATGGTGATTACAATATTGAACCATGACATGATACCTGTCTGGATTGAAATCCTAGTTTCAGTACTCACCATCTGAACTTGAGTAAGTGTACCACAGAGATAAAACTAGACTAATAATGCTTCCTCCCTCTTGGTAACATCTGAGGATCAAATGAGCTTAAAATAAATAAGTGTAGCACATTATGGTCATAGCAGAGCAGACATCTCATTAAATCCTATTTGTTGTTGCTACTGTTAAGAAAGTCATGAACTTTCCCAGATAGGAATCAGTCTGATCAAGGGTGATGACAACTTGGAGGTTCTCCCTACTTCCTAGGCTGTTGGGCCTGCCCCACTCACCCAAGGTAAAGCTTTCAGTGTTATAAAGTAATCTTTATGCCTGAAGCATTTAGACTGAAATCCAAACCAACCTAAAGAACAGAATTGCCCCTAAGAATAGCATCCATGACTTACCGTATCTTATTAGCTGTGTTCCCAAGAGCAGTTTACTTCACTATCTCAGAGCCCCAACTGTTTTATCTGCAAACTGTCTTTAGGTCTGAAAAAATATTTGTAGCTATTCTTACTATCATGCTTGGTCCAACAACAAATGCTTAGGAAATGATATTTTCTTTCCATAGCTCAAGAAGACAATTCTAACAATACTATAGTTCTGGAATATGTTTATTGTACTAAGCACCATGATGCTATAAATACAGATAAATAAAGAAAAATGAAGTACAGCTCCCATCCTGAAAGTGCTCTTGGTCTGAAATAAAAGCCAGTAACTGGGAAAATAAGGGCTTGATAACATGGCAATAGCTAGTGACATTAGTGAGGCTAGGACTGTGAATTAGAAGAAAAGCAGCAACAATACTGCCATAACCTGAGAAGTGATCAGGAGATGGAGGTAGATAGACAGTAGGTATAGAACACTCCTAAGAAACTTACAGAAGAAAAGGAGAAAAAGGAGTTCTATTATTGGAAGCATGTGTATGACTGTAATTACCTAGCACCATATTTATAACTGGAAAAGGAACCAATAAAGAAGTAATTAAATATCACATGGCAAAGGTGGTTACCATGTAAGTCCATCTGAAAGCCTTGGGGGACATTAAAGCTGACTGACAAGGGCATAGATTACTGATCCCACTTCTGCCTCCGAGAGCAAAGCCATGATGGATATAGGGTCAAAGTGTTCGTTCCAGAAGTTCTTATTCTAGGGTTTCGGCTGAATCAGCAGCACCTCACGGGGACAAAGATTATTCAGTGGCTTTCTGTCACCTTAGAGAGCAGGAGTCCCCTCAAAGACTTCCCCTTCAAGGATAGAGGGCCCCTGTAAAACACTAACATACCACAACCAAATTTCTCTCTTGCTTTCATTTTTTGTTTTGTTTTGTTTTTCTTGGGAACTGGCACATTTTGCATTGAGGTTTACACAAAGCAAAACAGCTCTGGTGTCAAATGGAAATCCAGCAGGCTCTTCCCAAGATGTACTGTTCCTTTTGTGAAGGCTGCCGACTTGGGAGAGGGGGCCCAGGACATAATGCCTGCGCCTCTTGGGAAGCACATCCAGACAATGGTCTGTGTGTGAAAAGGGGAACAGCTTAACCAGGACCAGGGTATCTCCCAATTGCTTTTCTTAAAGAAAGGCTCTATTGCCAGGAAGCAAAGCACACACAAAAACAAGACCTAAGCTAACAGAGTACTGGCTTTAATATACTGAGAAATAACAGAACACGGGCAGACTACAACTTTCCAAATCCTCTCGAAAATCCTTTGAGAGAGCAGAGATGGTTTGTCAAATCTATACTCTTTGTTTAATACATTTGTTCTTTTGTTTGATCAAGGGGGGAAGCCGTCTAACTCATTATATTGGGGGAGCTGCATTCATTCTTTTGTACTTCTTTTCTTCTTCTAATCTTTATTAAAAATCAAAAGAAGAGCCACTCTAATCCTACAAATGATAATTTATTTCTCAACCTACAAAGTCAGAGTCTTCTCTATTATTTTAAAAACAAATCAATGCAATGATTTTAATTAAAAATGAAACAGGATGAACCTAAAAAAAATAAACAGGCATTTGTTAGATCAACGCAAACTTGTTTACAGTTAATGGGCAACAGGGCTCCTGGTGGTAAAGAAAGGATTTAAAAGCACCAGAATGCTTTCCCGTAGTTGGTAAATTCTCTGGACTTTCATTTGAGTCTTTAAAAAGAAAAGCACATCTAGAAATCTCCTAATGAAATGCCCTGACCCTGGGAAATTTTTTGCTTCAAAATGTTCTTCCCCCACCCCCAGCCCTATCTCTGCCAGCCTCCTTGGCTAGAAGATTCAGTGGGTTCTATTTTAGCTGGGGTTATTCATCTCAGATAGCAGGGTAGGTTTGGTTTTCTCACAAGGAGAAAAAAGGCTCTGTGTTAGGAGACAAGCTTTGGCCCGCCCCTTGGTGGGTGGGGCCGGTGAAGTGGACTGAGGATCTTTATAAAGGAGGGCTCAGGTTTCTCAGTCAGTAGAGAAAACCACATGCGCTAGAAGGTGGACTTCCCCTAGACACCACTGGGGGGAGGAGGATTTTCTGAAGTGGAAATGGAACTTAAATATGTAAATATATTCAGTGTGCATTTATTTATTGAGAAGTTACTCAGTTCCAGCGATGGTGCTCAGGAATTGAATTCCCAGGGACGGTGTTTCAGCTAGTTTGTCCTGGTTCGGCAGCCACCCAGCACCCGGCAGGGGCGGGTCTGGAGAGAAGAGTCACACAGAGTCCAAGTTCACGGTTCAGTGGAGGAGGCAAGAGTTGCTGTAGCAGACATGGATGCTAAGTGCTGCAGGAGACAGCACAGAGGGAGAAATCCTTTGGGGGCACCCCCACCTCTTGAGCAGGACAGGAAACGTTAAAAGGAAAGGGCTTTCAGGAGTAAATAAGGATGAGCAATGGGATAGGTTGAAAAAGAGATTCTCAAGCAGAACAATGCGAGTGAACGAACTCCAGATGAAAGTATGTGATTCAGGTGTTATGAGAATGTGGGAGGAAGGAGGAGGGAAAATAGTGATAACGGCCTTTCTCTCGGTTTGATAAGCTCCCACCTGTCCTTCCGAGACAGCCCAGACTTTACACCTGAGAGGCCTCATTGAGGCTTCCTGGCTTGGTGTTAGGAACTCCTCATACCTTACTATGTGTTGCTTATTGGTCTCCCGCACTGAACCGTGTACTGGAACCATCTTAACTGTTTCTTCCTCTGTTTACAGCTTCACGCTGCCTATGACCTGAGCTTAGAGCCTAAGGCCAGGAGCAGAGATGTCCAGATTTCCAGGGCCACAGTAGAATGAGAAATAAGGACATGACCGTGTTGGGAACAAAACATGTACCTGAGTGGTATGTTTGTGCCCATATTCTTTGGGAGCTTGGACCTCCCAAGGGACTGGATCTTATAATCCACTATCCAGATATTCCTTCAGCAATGGAAGATTTGCCAACACCCAGAGGGATTACTGTTGTCATATAACCTTCAGCTGTCACTCCCTCCTTCTGGGGTCTGTGCTAAAGAGACCACCTGAAACAAGGTCACACACCCTTCCAGATCCATCTGCCTCTGGAGGCCGATCACCAAGGGGTATAATAGCCTGAGCCTCTCAGCCCACAGTGAGGCAGCTCTCTGGAGCCATCAGCCCACCTTCATAACTTCCAGAAGGACTGGTGAAATGAAGCCACAGCGAGACTTGGCCTTTTGCCCAATCTTCCTCCCTTCTCTTCCCTTCTAAAGATATCAGTCCTAAAATCTCTAATAGAATTCTTCCATGGGGCTCTGACCTGTTACAGTCCCTGAAGGGGAAGCCTCGAGGCCTCCAGAAGTGACACAGAATATGAGGTAAGTTTGGTTTCTACAAGAATAGCCTATTTTGGAAGAAATGAAAACAGTTAATAAACTTTGGAAACAGTTACGATCACAAGTCACTAAACAAAGAATTATCAAATTAAGGGCCAGGGATTTAGCTCATGGTACTGTGCCTACCTTGGAAGCACAAGGACCAGAGTTTGATCCCCAGTTCTGAAAAAAAAATGGAATTAGCAAATTAAGAAAAAATAGCTCCAGTTTCATCAGTTTTGTAAGTGCACTATTCTGGAAGCAATAAAAACTAGTACAAATCATCTGGAAAGCAATTTGGTAACATATATCAAAAACTATAAAGCACTCTGAACTAAGAATTTATCCCAAAGAAATCGTTGAAGAGAATGAAATTCGCCTGCAATGTTTTGTGCAGCATTAACTTGAAAAAAAAATTATGCTGTGACCTCACTGTTCCAAAGTAGGGGACATGAAAACTAAGAAACAATCCACCGTGATAACCATGAAGGGTAGAAGTACAAAGCACGTTTTATATTAGTGTGTATTATCTATACAGACCAGTGGGTTTTATCTTAGCATATTTATATGAACATATAATATGTGTTGATCATTTTTTCCTCACTTCTTACCTCCATCCTTCTTCCAGTCCCTTTCCTTTCCCTCTTTGCTAATAATCTGTCTTCCAGTTAAGCGCTCTCTGTCTCTCTCTCTGTTTCTCTGTGTCTGTCTCTGTCTCTGTCTCTCTCTCTCTCTGTTCCCTTCATCCCTCATAGGAGAGAAAACTATCATATTTTGTTTTATTTGTCTGGCTTATTTCACTTAATGTGATGGCCTTCAGTTGCATCCATTTTCCTGCAAATGGCACAATTTCTTTCCTCTTTATGGCTGAATAACATTCCATTATTTAAAAAATACAAGCACAAGGGCTTTAAGAAGCAAAATTTAAAAGGCCATCATGATTCTTACCACCTAAAATCTGTGTGAACTCAGATAAACAAAATAAAAGAACAGAATGATTTTGACTGACTGGTTTCCTTTTTTCAAATTTTATTTAATGTTGCTATATTGTTTTTCTTTTAAAAATTTAAGTAGCTGGTGATTACATGATTGGACATCCTATTTTCTTGTATGAGCAAAAGGGAGAGTAATATGAGGAGGAGAAATTGGACCTGTATAACATTGGTCTAGCGCATGATGTGACCTCCCTTGTCTGCCTATTTCAGAGGCTGATCAGGGTTTGAAGTGGGTGGATGTCATTTGACAGCTGCTGGATAAGCCTTACCTTAAGAAAAGAATGAAGTCACAGTTCTCAAGGAACATCCATAGCTTATTAAAATAGATTCTTGTTCTCAGTCTTTTGTACCAATGCATTCCAATCTACCTCCTCTTGAACGCAACGTTCCATTCATCCATTACTGTAAAATAGGCACCACCACTCTGCTGAGGGGCCCCCTTGCGGGCCCTTGACTCCCTATCATCAGTTGCTGGATTCCCTTGCACCACAGTGTGTGGCCTGTACATGTTTCCTGAACTCTTCTCAGCCATCATATCTCAGCTGATAATATGCATTGTCATCCTGGCTTTCTGGGACTGTGCATACCCCACCAGGCACTGTACTTAACTCTTATGTCCTGGTCCTCATTTAGCCCTTATAACAACCCTTACAGAGAATCACTATCATTGTCTTATAAGATGAGGAAACAGAGACTCTGAGAAAAATGAAACTCACTTCAAGTTCATAAAACTAGAAAGACTACGATTGTAACCAGGTTTGTAATCGTTCAAACCATGGCCCTAAAGAGTGAGCTAATACAAGCCAAGGGGAGGTTCTACTCTTTCCAATGGGAGCATTTTGTAAATTTCCCTTTTGCTGTTTTGCTTGAAAAATGCCACAATTCTTGAAGACATAACACCTGCATTGCAAAGGATTCATATTAAATATGTATTGCGCTGTTGGCTTGTTCTGCAAAAAGGCAATTCACCTTTCTTTTCCTTCCTTGCTATGCATCTCTTTATACAAGGAAGTCAGTGACCCTGGCATGGGCACCACAGGTGGCAGAAGGAGGACAAGTCAGAAGGGAAAGAAATGCACGGTGTTGAATCTAGCTCATGTCCAGAGACTGAGGGGAAGACCCCGTGGACATGAACTGTGAAATCCTGACCAACAGGGCTGCCCGCCTAATCCCTTCTGCCCACCAAGTAGCTTCACAAGGTAATTATCATATAGGTTAATCAGGTCAGCACATCTGCTGGGCACTGACAAGGTGGGAAGCCTCGGGTTTGCTTCCAGTGGTGTGGCCAGGAGGGCTCTCTGCCTGTGCAGATAAGTGAGTCAACTGGAAAGACCTGGTCTGTGGAGAAAACTCATCGCTGCCCATGAGAGGGTCCAAGTCACTAGGATCGCTGGGCGGAAGCTGCTCCCCTTTGGTAGTGCAGTCCAGGCTCTTGTAATTCTCCAAATCTCAGGGCTCTTACGGATCTGTGACTGGCAGATATTCTAAAGCCATGGCAGTGATACGTCTGAGTGCTTTTTTTTCTGAGAGGAGATATAAAGTACAGAAGATTCGGTAAATCTAGTTTTATGATTCAAAAAAGTTCGGTCCCCTTTTGAAATGGCTGTAAGGAAGTCTTTGAGAGAATAACTCTTTTTCTTTCTTTCATGTTTTCTCTTTTACTTTTGCTTGTTTGGTTTTGGTGATTATGATGTTTTCAGTAACTAGTTATGATATAAAGAAAACTGTTCAGGACTTGGGGTGTGGACTAGCATCTAAGTCGCTTGAGGGCTCTTACTGGCTAAGTGACTCTGGGCATAACTCCCGTGAGGTACAACAGGGGTAATTATATCCACTTCCTGGAAAAGTAGTAAGAATAAATTGAGATACAGCCTAGGAAAGCACCCAGGACAAGTATACTCAGTCAATATTCGTTTCTCTTCTTTTTATTATTATCTCTACCATTATTATCACCTCCTCACCTTTTCTCATTGTTCTCGGCAGTACCTTCAAGCACTTCCCTCAGTTAGAAGGCAAACAAGAAAATGAGCCCAACTGCTGCTAAATCACGGGCAGTAAGAAGCTGGAGAGAAAGTTCTTTGGGGGCAGTCAGGTCTTGTCAGCGGGCGTCGAGTTCCTTGTGGTCCTGCATGTCAGTCATTCTTAAGCCCCTCAGGTACCCAGAAGTGTCTTCTAAAAAGAACTGAACTATTACTATCCTTCACAGAAGAAGAAAGGAAGGCTGGCTTCTGCGAATGTGGGTCAGGAATCACTGGGGTGGTAATGACTTGGTCTGCTCCGTGTTCTCCGGCCCTCCTTGGTCCTTCAACAAAAGCCCTCTGTCAGGAGCCCTGCCTGGCCGTGGAGTGATCGCCCTTTTGTTCTACAAATTCCTGGATATGACTCACAGCACCGTTTAAGCACGTCTCTCTTCAAGTTCCCAGGAATCTTCCTGACAAGAGCAGTCTGTGTCCTGAGGCAATCGTATTTCTCCTCGACTTCTCTCCAGTTTCAGCTAGTTGCCTCACACCAGGGTGGAACTGGCTTTCTAACACAAGTGAGTCGGACTGGTCTTGCGCAGAAGTGAGCCAGCTGCTGTTCCAGGGGCAGAGGTATCACAGGCCACAGGAACTGCTCACCCTCCATCTTTCCATGTAGGCTCTGCCCTTGAATCCAGCACCGCCCACAGAAATCAGGGCAACAAATTTGGAGAAACGATACAGCCTGAAAGGCACTGTAATCCGGAGTCTCTGTCATTTTACTTCTGGGAATTGATTCTGAGGAAATCTTTGGAAGGGAATTGGAGGCAGAGGCTGGCAATGAGTGTTCCTTCTGTGTCTATACTGGTCTAATGGCCATAAATTTACTACCTACTTGAAGCAATCATAACGAGTTTCTGGATGAAAGAACCAAAAACAGAGAGGTATTCACACTAACGTTGACGCATTTTGAGTGTGTGGACTGAGCAACAAGCCCAAGATTCACGGTCCTTATTCTCAACCTCCAGATGACTGCTACCTCAGCGTGCAATGTTTAACATGAATGAAAAGGAAAAGGGAAAAAAAGGAAGAGGAAGAAGGAAAAACAAGTAGAGAGAGAACAAGAGGAAGAGCAAGAAAAAGAGAAAGGTGAAGTTTAGAAATAAAACAAATTTATTATTAGTTACAGTAGTAAAAAGTCTATGCCTGAATCTTCTGACATCCCAGGAACTCAGGCTGACACAGAACATGAGGCCTGTTTGCTCTGTGCCCAGCTAACTTCTCACCACTGAGAGGGAGCAGAGCGCTGAAAGCTGGGCAGAGTTCACAGAGCTGATATGGAAATAAATCAGCTCTTGCATTCCTTGATGTCAGGAGAGAGAGGTAGTGGCTCTCGTTTGCTTGCTATTAGAACAGGAAAATATAATGCCCTGTTCTAATATCTTAATGAACTTTAAATTACTTCTGCCCCTCCTTCCTCCCTTAACACTGTCATATCCACACAACTATGTGAACTTTTTAATGATATTAAATCAGTCATTTGCCCTGGTACCTCTTTAATTTATACATATATATATAATATTTTACAATAAAATATAGACATAAATATAATATATATAAAATATGTAGCATATTACTATATAATTCTAATAATTTTATTTAAAAATGGTGTTGCTTTAAACTCTTGTCACAAAAAAGTTCTAGGTTTAGCTTTTTCATAAAACTATCAGAAACATTTATCTCCAAAATGTCTCCAGAATGGTTGGTCTAGATATTATCTTCCTGAAAATTTATTATAAAGAATCAATTGGAGAGAAGCAATTCTCCCAGAAATGATTAATCTGATGTTACTTTAAATAATAAGCATTTAAAAATCCAAATATCCAATAGATCTAATTAGGTATCTTAAGGTTCCCTTTTTATCAAATAATATGCAAACATTTGAAATGACTATTTCAAAACCAACGGTTCAATTTGTGAAAGTGCCTTTTACTTAAAGTCTTGAAACAGGGACATAAAAATTGTACAGACATTAGTATGCACATCAAGTGAAATATCGCATCTAGACAAAAACTGGGAAGTTGCTCCAAAATTAAGAGATTTTATGACAATGGAATTAAGGATAGTTTTGCTTTCAAAAACTTTTTTCTGCATTGAATATTCAATATTCAATAATAAAAGGACAAAGCATTGAAATAGATGCAGGACATCCATTTTATCTATAGATGGATGAAGTCTGTAGATGAAGGAGAATATGAAGAAGAAGCTCTTGTCCTAAGCAGGTGCAAGATCCTGAAAATAAAGTTGGATCATGGTAGTAGATAGATTCTAGAGCAAAGATGGAGTAAGATGACTTAGGAATCATTGATGATTCTTGTCTGTGCTTAAACCTAAAAGTAGAGAGCAATAGAGGCTCCAGACTCAGACTCAGAAGAATCTCAGAGACTTTTTTCTGGGAGATACCTGGGGGGCAGACTTTGGTGTCATTCCAGGGGAAGTCAGAATACAAGATTGGAGATCTGGATAAAATGTGGCTTCTTTCCAAGTGTGTTTATAAAGAGGGTAGTTTTTGTAACCACAAACAGAACTGAGCTTGAGCTAAGTTTTAACCTATAAAGTGTGGGCCTCAGGTCAACATAACACCAGCCAAGATTCATCCCAGTGAGTCTTAGAATTCTATATTCGTTTTCAATTGCTACATTACCTGTTACTACAAAAATCAGCAGTTTAAATCAGCCATACACTCACAGTTTTTATCAGGCAGAAAACTAGGTACAGATTAGTTGGTATCTCTGACTCAGGATCTCTCTTTTTTTTTTTTTTTTTTTGCTTTTTGAGACAGGGTCTCGCTTTGTAGTTCAGGCTGGCCCTGAGCTCACTATGGTGCCCAGGCAAGCCGCCGCAAACTCAGCAATCCTCCTGTCTCTGCCTCCCAAGTGCTGGGATTACAGGCGTGAGCCACCACGTCCGGCATTTCAGGATCTCTTAATAAGGTGCAACCCAGGTGCCAGCTAGGGCTGCACTCACCTCAAGACTCATTTTCTGAAGCATTTCTGAAATTCCTTTTTCATGAGCATATTTAATTATACTGCTATGGCTGCCTTGATGTCCTGAACTAATTTGAAACATTTATCGTTCATAATCACTTGACTTTGAGGAAGAACCAGAAGTCGTACAGTGCCAGATCCCGTGAACAGGATATAGACACACTGTCATGTTTTTATGAGCCTGCCTTTCCATTGGATGGTACATGACAGCAGCATTTATTGTACTTTTTGATCACGCTATGTAAAGACACTCATAAAAGAGAGTTTCCAGAACTGCTTCAGAAAATGACAGGAATAATAGGTAAACTCCTCTGAGGTGCTCAATGGCACTGGGTTTTGTATTATAATTGTTTTATTTAAGCACTCACTATTTAGATCATCCCTTCTATATGTGTATCTATCTTCCTCTACTCAAAAGAGATTATGCAAATACTACCTACACTAGACATCACTATAAATGTTAACACATTGTTAAAAACTGTTCTGCAATACAGTTTGTGCAGAGTTCCCAGGGAGATTGTCCCAGATTTAAAGAATAGGGACTAAGACAAGGTACTCATCACTTGAATCACCCTTATATCAAATAGCATATGGCTTGCATTTCACCATAAGCATTTGACGAATTAATATATGAATGAGTGAGTAAATGAATGAGATCAGTTATTTTTCATGATCACTGATCATGTAGGCACCACCTCACGGTTTTGCCATGTATCTGTTCTTTGTGTACTTAATTTTTCTTTTACTTTCAGTTCACTTTTCAAATTAGTTTTCAATCAAACATATAATTTACTCTGAGAAGTTGAAAGGAGTTCCTCCTAAATAATACATCTGTTTTAAAACGTTCGCGCACAAAAAAACAGAAACCTTTTGCATATCACAGAGAGTGAGTGAACAAATGGCTGTGAAATCCCACAGCCTGGGCTCCTGCGTGGGACCTCGCTGACAGCTCAAGAGGCCCTTTAGCGAGCCAGGGCAGTGCCTGCCAGAAGGAGCCTGGCAAGAGTAATTGGTCTTTGTCACCCTGGGGAGAGATTATCGTAAAGTCTGTGAAATATCAGTGGGATTGGGAAAGGCGTGGCCTAGGCAGTGGCAGATGAGAATCCATTAAAACATTCTTTAGGGAGGCTGTTCCTACTCACTGCCAGCATGCTGGTCACATGTGCTCCAACGCTCACTCATCCAATCCCTTTTACTTACTGCCATGTGCCCAATCCTGAACTGGTTTCCATACAGAACAAAAGGATTGCAATGCGACTCTCGTCCTTTAAGAGCTCAGAGTCTAGCAGAGCAGTGAGAAGTACAAAAGCAAACAAAAATCCTTCCTGAACTGATAAGGGCTCTAGCAGGGGCACGCACAAGATGCTCAAGATACAGGACAAGATGACAGTGCCCAGGAAAGCCCTCATAGGACACACAGAAGAGCTGCCACCTGCCCCTTGTTATAAAGAACTAGTGTGCAGGGGCGCTCAGAGCAGAGACCGTGTGAGCACGTGCCTGCCGAGGTGAAAAACAATGGGCACAAGTGCTCGGCACAAGTGCTCAGCTCGAGCACTAAGGACCACTGTGCAGTAGCAGTGGGTACATCAAATGAAGTGGAAGGGGCTGAGGTTAACGACAAGAGCAAGGGTTATGAAAGGTTGCAGAGCCTGCTTAGTGAGCCTGGAATTTATCCTCAGGGCAGGGGAAGTCACTGAAGGATTTTAAGCAGAGGAATGAAGCAGCCAATTCTGTATTTTAGAAAAGCCAACTAACAGGAGTCATATATTCAGGCAATGAAAACTTAGCCTTCTCATCTGTCCAGTGGTCTCTGTAAGCTGTTTCAGAGGGACCACAGGACAGAGGATCAACACTTGAGTGAGGCACTTTAATCTCCCAGCTAAAACTTCTATGTATTGAAGTCTTATCAGCCCCGAGTTCTCAAACTCTTTTTACTGTCCTGCTTCCTAGGGTTAGCTCAGTGGTTCCGGCGCCTGCCTCGCAAGCGCAAGGACCTGAGTTCGATCCCCGGCAACCACATATAATGCTGGGCGTGGAGACACGCCCACCAACAATCAACACCGCATACCACAGTACCAGATGTGGTGGCTCACGCCTGTAATCCCAGCACTCGGGAGGCAGAGACAGGAGGATTGCTGAGTTCGCGGCGGCTTACCTGGGCACCATAGTGAGCTCAGGGCCAGCCTGAACTACAACGCGAGACCCTGTCTCAAAAAGCAAAAAAAAAAAAAAAAAGAAACCTATGACCCCAGGAAAGTATATGCAAAATAAAGTCAGAAGCATGTAAATCTGATGGATAATTACATTATCGTTAAGAAAGAACAATTAGGATTAATTTGAATCAAAAGCAATGAGAATACACAGAGTAATTAGCTTCTCTAACAAAATCTAAAGTGAAAGGAGCGGGTCAGTGGAAGGCAATGGTCTTAGCTTGACCACCTGGTACACGGATTTGGGCAAGGCTTTTAACTTTACTTTTCTCAGCTGTAAAATGCAGGCATGGCCTCTGAAGATCTTTAAGACTCTTTTAACCCTGGAGTTCTACGTTCTTAAGATGTTTCATACTTTTTAATGACATAAATTCTATAAATGTCTGGGCTGAGAGCATTGGAGGTACAAGGAACAAGAAATGTAAAGCCCTGGGTCAGCAATGAGTTTGGGGCGTTGAAAGACAGTTAACAGGAGCCTGTGTAGATGTAGCACGTCTGAGCAATGAGACAAGTGGTAGAAAATAAGGTCACAAAGGTAGGCAATGGCTAGGTAACACCTAGGAGGCCATTAAAAAAGTCTGGATTTTATTCTTAGTAGACTGGAAAGTAAGTGAAGTTGTTCCAAGGACAAAGACACGATAGATTTTACTAAGAACACTGACTTCTGAGGGGAGGACAAACCGGGGGGAAAGGAAGAAGAGAAGCAATGAAATCACCTCTAGGCACATGTGCATAGTTCAGGCAAGAAAAGACAATCGTTCAGATTAGAAGCCCTGAATGAGGAAGATTAGGAGATTAAATTGGAGCTGATGAAACAAACATGCTGATGAACTAGATAGAGGAAATGAGCAGAAAAGAAATCAGAATAATTTCTATGATTTGAAAAAGATTGACAAGGATCAGAACACTTTCAGGGGAAATGAGAAAGCATAACTTTAGTCATAGATAAGTATAAGAGACACAATAGACACTTGAGATGTCCCGTGTGTCGCTGATACCTCGTATCTCATAGAAGAGGTTAAATGAGAGACAGAAATTTGGGTTATCACACTGGGTGAAAATCTGTAAATAAATGCAAGTGGAAGAGAAGAGATGTCAGAGAACCAGACCAAGTCTTTAGGTTAAAACAGGGATAGAGGAGCCCGCCAAACGTGTCAAGAAGAGGAGGTTGGGACGGTGAAGGAAACAATCACTGTTTCTGAAACTAAGAGACCAGAGCCTTCAAGGAAGGAAGGAGTAAACAACTGTTAATTCTAAGAATTTAACTTAGAATTGTCTAACTGGGTCAGACAATGTGTCATATTTTTATGACACTGACAAATGCAGTTTTTAAAAAACTTGTTTTGAAAAAAATAGGAGTGGAAGCCCCATTGGCACAAGATGAAAAGAGAATTAGAAGGAAGAAAGTAAAGAGAACAAGGATAAATGGGCAATTTTTCCCATAGTTTGCTTTAAAGAGAGGAAAACCAGAGTAAGCACTGGGTTAGGATGTGGTTTGGGTAGGTCTCATTTTCATGGGTGGAAAGCAGGTTAGCAAATTGGTTTGCTGATGACTACAACAGGGAGGGAGTAGGTGGTCATGAAGACAATGGGAAAACATTTAGAACCAAAGGGACATAGTTCTGGAGAAGGGAAATAGATTGACTCCATGAACAAATAGAGGACTTGGTTTTAGTAGAAGTGTGAACAGTTCTTATGACTGAATATATGAATAGCAAGAGGCTGAGTCTGAAAGTTAAGATGCAGATAGAGTCATATATCTATAATGATGATGTATGAATTTATATTTAAACTGATTTTTTCAGCTAGGTGAGAAGCAAAGTCATCAACTGAGAATAAGGAGAAGGACCAAAGTAAGAAATCTGAAAAATTACAAAATTTGTCAATGGTTGTCTTAGATAATAAGAAATAACTAACTTTCAAAATATGGTGAAGTTACCTGGCAAAGTGAGGGTGCACATGAAGTTTGTGTCCACAAATTCAAAGTAAGTCCAGTCAGCCTATTGAGTGGCTTTCTCCAGCCCACTCTCAGTGACCCCACTACAGGCACAAAGAAGGCAAGTTTGGGCTCAATATTTGAGTTCTGCTGGCTCAGAATGACGGCAGGTGTGAGAGACCAAGCGAACGAGAATTTGCAAGCACAGGTACATAGCTACAGATTTGAAATCTAAGCCAAGGGCAGAATAGGAGAAAGACAGAACAGAGCTAGGGATACTGAAAAGAAACACAGTGAGTGGACCAGAAGTCCCAACGTGTGAAAAAAAAAATGTACGGATAGGGGAATAGACCTTTCTTGTGGACCTTTTCTACAAGGTATTCCACTTTCCACTTCAACCAATTTGGGCAATTTTCTTAGTCTCTCACTTGCATTTTTTCCTCATTTGTGAAACAGAGATAATAACTATCTCTTAAGGTTGATAACATGAAAATATATTAGTTGCCTAGAATAGTTAATATTTATTGAAAGATATAATACTAGCATACAGTATTTACTCAAAATATTATATTGAGAGACTCATATTTTTTTATAGCCAAGGTATTGCTCTGACTTTAACTGTAGCTACTCAATGCCAAATGTTTTTATAGAAAAGGAAAGTTTCAGGCAATAGCTAGATTTTTCTTATACCCAGATTGGAAGAGATCTGGGTCACACTGACTCTTAAGTATTTATCTAAATATCTGGCATTGCTTAAGTATAAGCTAAGACATTCTGCATTGCTGCTGTCTCTGAGACTATGGAGGAATCTGAAAGCTGGAAATGAGAGATGGGACCATGTTCTGCAATTTTAAAGTTTTACTGAAATATTTCTTATGTGTTTGAACTACAACTCTCAAATCAGCAACTTTGCCCTCATTGGCATGTTACATAAATGAGCTAAATTACACTTCCTAACATACATTCTGAACTTCATAGAAAAATATTGCAATGCCATAATCACATTCCTAAGAGTAATCTATATATAAACCAATACCAGCACTAAATTTTTTACCTCCCCTCCCCCAAAACTTAAAATCTTTTCTATGTTTTCTTCCATATTTTCCTTTTTATTGTCAGCCCATCTCTCCAGCAAGGAAACCAAGATGCACTGAAGTGTCATCTTTCCTCTTTCTCTCTCAGTGCCATATATAATTGGTTGTCAATTCCAGGTACTAGTCCTGGATCCTAAATAGACTTTATACCTACCAGGTCCATTCCACAGCACTACCTAAGCACTTCATCTCCGCACTATTTTTTCACAAACCTTCATAGATCTTCCTCTAGTTTTTCTTCCTTCTAAGCAGACTCCAGTGGTATTGCCCTAATAATTTTGTGTTACTGACTGATTAAAAATAAAGCTATGGACACTCTCCTCAGAAAACAAATCTCAGATAGACTTACATACAATTTTTATCTGTAATTTTAGGTCTTCTTCCCATCACATGCATGGACCATTTCCTGTTCATGGACACCAAGTGACAGGCATGCCATCCTTTCTGATAAGGGTAAATGTTAGAAGTCACAGCTCTCACAGCATCCCCCTAACTGATACAATCTATGGGGAAGCTGCTGAATTCTAGACACCTCTGTATGGCTCAGACTTCATCAAATACTGCTCCATATTTTATTTCCAGATCCAACTCCTTACATTGATAACTCAAATGCATCCATTATAAAACCTTGTCCCATGTTTGCTGTCTATATACTCTCAGTATGTAGCATGGTATGCACTGCTGAAGCTTGATCCGAGTGCTGAGGGGAAGAAAGGGAAAAAGGATGCCTTTATGTGATCTTATATTCAAAAGACAACATTCTCAAGAAGAGCATGAGCAATGACAAACATCTTTGGCAAATACTAATAACAACTTTACAAATCCTACTAATCTCCTTCTCCTCAGCCCTGCTCACTAGATCGATACCGGAATCTATTATTTTAGTGCATTTCCACCTCCACTCTCCAACCTCTATTTCCCCAGAGATCCTACAGTTCACTGGTTTTATTTATTTATTTTTGGCTTAGTAAAGTCATACAGCTGATTTTTCATTCTAAAATGCTCTTACAACAAGGCTGAGAGAAAGAGCTCTGGAAGGAGAATGTCCAAGATTTGCATATTGGTGTTATCAATGATCAGCCACCTGATGAAAGAAACATTACTCAATTCTTCCGCACCCCCACTTTTCTTATATGAACAATGACTGTAATACCTGTATCTAAAATAGAATTTTATTTTCAAATCTCTAAGCACATTATTTGTCCCATAGATAATGATTGATAAATGTTAACTGTTTCTTCTAGTGTAGGATATTAACATCCCTTCTAATCTATAATTAAAGCTAAACTATTCATCCAGGACTGGGGGTATACTGAGTGCTATCTATGTACTTGCCTATTTAAAATCCATTGTCTATCTAATCTCTATAAAACCTCTCCCAATGAATTTATTAGCAATCTCTTTCAACACGACATTGTGGTGGCTCACACAATTTAAGTCATATGACTATGTTACAGAAGGAATGACTTTCAGAAAAATAAACCTCCCTGTGCTAGAATCTGAGCTCCACAGAAACTTTCATTCTTGCTCAGTCTCTACCCTGTCACAACTAAACTATACACAATGTCTTTGTTAGAGATAACATTTTTCTGTGGCTTCTCCTATTGCCAAAATGGGATTACATATGACTGTTCCAATGAGGACTAGAGATGAAATAGATGTTTGTGCAGAGCCCACAAAAATCTTGAGCAAGAGTACGATGTGAAGGATCATTTAGGTTTGTGTCTATAATTTTTCAGTCATTTATTATTTCATCTGATAATAAACAGGGCAGTACTTCTAGAAAAATTTAAATATTTCACTGAGTTCTGGATTCATAAATTGACCCTAACCCACATACTGAAGGGGTTACAAAAGAGCTTAGTAGCCTATCCAGAAGTCTGTTGAACTGATTAAAGGGCAAAATATTTGGAGAGATTTGGTTTGGTGGGAGTTTTATCTCTTAGAGCATAGAAAGTTGACATGCAATATAGGAAACTGACGTTGGAATATTCACTAGAAAATGAGAAATGACTGATAAAAGTTGAACAAAAAAAAGAACCTTCAGATAATTTCACCTCTTACCATCATCATAGAAGAAAAGACTAATGAAAAGCAGCCCTAGAATATTTAGAGCACACATCTGAAAGGAAAGAAGGTGTAAGAATTCTAGGAGACCTCCACAATGTAAGTGATTACAAATATCACAAAAGGAGGAAAACTGAGACAGTAGGAGTACATTAAAGCCCTCTGATGTGCTCAGCTTAAGAGAAGTAAAGGAAAGCATGTAACCACAGAGTCAAACAGGAGAATGTGATAGCATTGTCTAGAGAATCAATAGAGAAAAGATCACCATTGCCTGGTTCACCCCTTCATCCAATTGTTTAGCAACATTGATTGAGCATCTGGCCTTACTAGCTACTGAACAAATCCTCTCCCTCAAGTTTGAGCTTGAGCTTTAGGTTCTTCAGTCCTCTCAATTCCTTCTGATCCAGACCATGCTTATGGTCTTTAGTTTTTGAATCATATAGCTATGGCCCCCCTTCCTCTCTGCTAGCAAGACTACTTGGGTTGTGCTTTCCTGAATGAAGTAAATGTCTGTGCCAGTCAATGCACAATTGTCGTTTGTGACCTTCCTGAGGTTTCCTGTTTCCTCTTAATGCATTAGAAGAACAAATCAATAAAGTCTGTGTCCCAGTACCTTGGGTAACTGCCATCTTCATGGTTACATCACTATCTTGGGCAACTGTGAACCGGTGTGGAGTTTAACCCCGTGAGGAATGGAGGATTGAGTTGGGCTCATCTCAGCCTTACACAGAGACGGTGAAATTGTTCCTGGCTCCCATGGAGATGCAAAGCTTCCCCCACCACATGGTAATTTATATTCAGCAGCAGCCCACTCCCTTGGCACTGGGTGGATGGAGCCCCAGGAGAGAATTAAGGAAGAAGGAAGGCGCTGTTGTCCTTGACAAGGAAACGATTGATGTCTCTGCTTTCTCACCCTCTTTAAATTGAGATGGGAAAAGATTAAAAGTCCAGGCAGGAAGCCAACTAGTGACTTACAACATTGAGTGACTAGCCTGGTGGGTAAGCAAACCTATGGCCCATCTCTTAGAAATGAACAACTTCAATGTTTGAAATTTTCCCAATTTTTGGGAAAATCTAGATATTAAAGACTTACCATAGCAATGATACTAATAGCAAATACATAAACCCTCCTTACTGTATATCATATGCAATACACTGTACTATATATTCTTTGTCTCTTTTAATCATTGCATTATAATTTAACCATTATAATCTAGGATAAATATAATTATCCTCCCTTTGTACATAAAGAAACCAAGGCTTAGAGAAGTTAAGAATCTTGATTAGTAGTTAGCAAGGGCCAGAACCAGAATTCAACCCCAACTCGGCTACTCCAAAGCATTAAACATTCTATTACATCATATTAGCTGGTGCACAATGATATGATTGGCTTGTCTCAGGTGAACTGTAGTTTGAAAGAGTGTGACAATTTCTTCAGTTAAGAGTTATTTGGGGTAAATGAACTTATACCTGGCTTCTTTTGCCTAGGTGCCAAGGATGATGGATCACACTCATGTATGCAACTACAGATTTCACTAGGAGAGCTTTCGTGGTCCCTTGTTTGGCCTTTGGGTTTAGATAATGGAGTGGAACTTCTTTAAATTATCAATGTTTTCACAAGGGCAGAGCCAAAATGAGGGCAGATGTGGAAATCAAGAACAGACAATGACAAATGCCTCTGATACACTTTCAATATAGGTAGAGAAGTAGAGTTGGCGTAAGTCAAGGTCAGGTGTCAAATTAGACCAGACATCATGTCCAAGATTTTTTAAAGCAAAAATAGTAAAAATAAATTCAAAGTAGATTTTATCAGAGTCATTGGAGAAGTGACACTGATAGTGATGTCATAGGTTGAAGGAACCAGAAAGTAGGTGGTTCTAGAAATGGGAGAACTTCCATGAATAGTTTATGACCAGTCAAATCTCTTTAGATGGTCCTGAACCCTGTCTTGAAAATAAACCTCGCTTTTCTTAAAGATACAGTATATTAAATATGATACCCGGGAGTATCACTTTATGAACTGTCTGAGACATATTTGTAAGGGAGGCATACCCAGCTGACTCAAATGCTCAGAGCTTCGCAGTGAAAGGTTCAGGTATGCAACTGATTGCCATGAGAGGCAGTTAGGATAGTTGTCTCCCAATACAATATTTCTGCTTTCAGCCTCAATCAACTATCTGAGGAAATAAATGCTTTTAGTCAGAATGGATACCAGTCAAACTCATGTGGACTAAGCAACAAACATTCATTCTTTCTCTTGAAAAGATTGATCTTAAAGCTCATGGAGATTCAGCATAATTCTCCTTTCATAATGACATCATAGACTTTAGGGATGTACCAAAAAGCATAACCACCTAATGCCTCTCCAAAATATTATATGATTATTTAATTTATAACATGATAATTTAATGATAGTGTTGATCTTTAACTCCTTTAAGTCAAAAACTCTGTTTCTGTTTTTATACTCAAGTATGAACGACTAGACATAAATTCCTATATTTCATTAAATTTTTCCTTTAAAGTCATGACCTCCTTTCTGAGATATCACAGGACATGCTTCTTGGCTATTTTGGATGGAAATAAGACTTGGAGTATGCACAATAAATCTGCCTTGATTTAACATGGAGAGATTATACTCTGGGCATTGTCTGTGTCTCTAGTCTTTCTTCTCACCTCTGTTTGGTAAAGTGAGCTTCATATGGTATTTTACGATTTGAGTGGTTAACTCTTCAGATTCTGACCAAAGGGCTACACTTCATTCTGACATTTGTACACTGACGGCTTTCCTTATGAGTGGTTCCTTCCCCACCTCTTTGGAGAATGATGGTAAAAGTCTGTTTACTCAGCACTCCTTATGGGTGAAGGCCTCTCCAACCTATAAATAAAACAAATCTAACTTTTACAGGGTTACTAATGTCATGGAACAATAAATAAGTGGGTTGCCTGTCTGCTGACTGCAGAGATTAGGTCACAGATTGTCACAAAATAGCCCAGGACCTTGGAATGTATGAAGAGTCTTTTATTATAATGAAAACTTAAACAAAAAAAACAATAATTCCCTCTTTTTATAAACTTCCTTACTAAAAAAGAAGCAAATTAAAATTGACCTTACCCTGACAATATGGCATTTGAAGGATTTATGATCACTTTTGTCATTTGAAATTGGGGCAGTCTCCCAAGAATAAGGAATCTGGTATGAGGTCCAATTTGTTCTTTGAATACCTTTTAATTGATCTTATATTGTATGTCCATTGGTATATTTATGTTGCCAAACTATGACAGGTAAAATGACATAAGAATAAATTATCATTCTCACCTTTTAATATAATTCATTAACGGCACCTATCATAATTTTTATTGTTTTTAATATATATTATGGTACTACAGTACTAGGAATGGAAGCTAGCGCCTTCACACTGAGCTACAATGGTAGCCATTTTTAAACATGTTCTAAATTTTGATTCAGGATCTCCAAAAGTCACTAAGTTTTCCAGGCTGGGTCTAAACTTGCAGTCCTCCTGACTCAGTCTCCCAGAGTCCAGTGGCAGGACTACAGGTCTGAGTTACCACAACAGGCTATGGTTTTTAATTTTTAAAATTCTTCTATTAATGTCACCATATGTTTATAACTGTTATAATATAGAGCTGAGAAGATAAAATAGTGTGAAATGGAAAAGATATCTAGAGCAAGAACATGGGTTAAAATTCTTCCCACCGTGTTTTTGCTATTTGAGGAAGCTTGGCAAAACTTTTCTGTAAAAAGTGAATAATAATATCTGTATTTGTGAAAACTAACAAGTGTAGCTGCAGGAGAGGTCCAAGTGTGGTTGGGCCAATTGCACTGCACCTACATGTCCTAGTATGCTGGTAGAGGGCCCCCTTCTCCTAGCACGTTGATAGAGAACTGCCTTGGGAGCTTGAGCATACTCGTTCCATGCATTGAGCCTTGCCTACAGCCTCTGGGGCTATCCCCCTCCCCCTGATTAGGTGCCTCCATCGCCCATCCAGAACCACTCCATATGTGAAAACATTCATGCCTCATCCTATCAGGTTAAGCCAACTATGCCATTCTGCCTTCTGTGCCCCCTCGTTGTGAGCCGAATAAGTGCTAGTGGAACTCAGTAAAAGGGGAAGAGTTCTGTGAAACCTCCCTGGAGTCTGCGTGGTGACTCTGCACCTCACTCTCCTGGTCTAGGCCCCCAAACCCTGCTCCGTGGTGATCTGGTGATCATGGCGGGCGACAACGTGTAGTAATGCTCAAAAGTGCACTCCAAAATGCAGTCCCCATTTCATTTTCCTAGAGATAAAGTTTTATAGTAATGTAGTGTGGTACAGTTTAAATTTGGGAGATTCCAGAAAGTTTATGGGAAGAGTATCATTTTACTTTGTGAATGAGTGGGTCCAAGAAATGAGACCGTCTACACTAAGAAATAAAAAGATGAAGAATTCATGGAGAAGAGCTTCCATAAATTAAATCTCAGAGTCAAAAATAGTGGTGGGCCTCAGTAATGTTAGGAAATAAGGGAGACACAATGGTGGGGAGAAGACACAATGGTGGGGGATCTGCACAAGTAAAAGCGTGAGGTCACAATCTCCTGCATTTATGAAGCTCAGTGGAAAAATGTGTAAGCTACCTATTTACACATAGGGTGGGGATTTTAGACATTAAGGGCAATGAAATAATTTAGCATCTGAGTGTGTACGACTCCCTGCTTTGTATACTTTATTTCAATTGATGCTCAAAAAATCTTTAGATGTGGAGGTTGCTACTTCCTCAACAGAGAAGTCAATACAATTAAAAAAAGGCAAAAGTAGAATATAAGTGTAAGTCTGTATTACTCCTCTTATTAGTCATTTATTAATCCTCTCAGGAAAATGAATTAGCTAGAGTAAAGCATGAACCAATACAGGACTGAAATAAAATAGTAGCTGCCACCAAAAATGGAGATGATGGAATGAGTGGATGGATGAAGAATGGAGATAAAAAGATAGAAATGTAGATAGATAGACTATCGGTAAATAGATACATTGTAGAGATTGTGTAAGACAGGAGGGAACTGGTGGAATGGGGAATTAAATATAACTTCTGGTGCCAAGAACGTCTAGTAACATCTGACAGAATTAATTACACAAACACAGAAAAAGGAACATGTTACTAAAATAGGGAAGGAGATAAGTGCTATGGTGCAAAATAAAATTTTTATGGGAATTATCTGCCAAATATTGCTAAATACAAATGCATCCATCGAGTGCCTATAGCTCCACACACAGATTGGCCACCTCGTCCCAAGAGCAGGTTTCCAGCTGCGCATGGACATGCAGACTGCATAGCGAACAAACCAACTCCTTTAGGTTACACTAGATCATTTTTTCCGATGTTAACACTTCTAGGTTGCATGTGAGTTTGGCTTCATGATGGAAGACAACCACTTCTCCCACAGGACTCAAATATCTTGGAAGTTGAAGATTTAAAGACACAGAGAGACTCAGGCAAATTCTGGGCCATCCTCTATTATGTGGGCCTCAGTTTTTAGTGCTCTACTTCACACCAATCTCCATTACCCAGCTGTCTGTCCTCAGGGTCTAGAACCAGTGGCAGAGATAAGCAGAGGTTGGCAGGCTGTGGGGCTCAGTAAATCCAGGCCTCTGCATCTGCATTATCTGCTTCAGATGCTGTATTTCAATTAATTGTAGTTTTGTTGGTAAAATTTTACTGAAACATAATCACATCCATTTGTTTCTGGATTATTTAGGCTTATTTCTGTGCTTATAGAAGTTGTGTGTATCCTTAACTGTTAAATATTTGTCATCTGGTCTTTTACAGAAAAAGTATGTCCATCAAAGACAATAGACATATGTGCACTGTGAAATCATCTCCCCAAATCATGTAACCTAAATATATGTGTACAAAGCATGTGTCCATATGCATATACATCTATATAAATATATGTATATGCTTCATGTATATGTAAGGACCTATTTATAAAATATTTTATTTGATCCAACTCTATCATATAATCTATATCCCATCTAACATTTGCAAAACAAGAAAAATGGGATGTCTCCCTTTCCTATATTGCTGTAGTATTTGCTATTATAATACTTGCCTACTGATTTGTTATTGGTTTATAATTCTTTTTGAATTTTTTAAGCTTTCATTTGTGTTGTAGTGCATAATGATTACATTCATAGTAGGAAATTGGTACATGTACATAACACATCTCAGTTCCTTTTTCCCCTTCCCTTCACCTTCTTTTCATCTTGTAAGCATCAGACACACTTATCTCAGAAGACCTTATAAAGTTAATTATCATCTGTACAAATTAAAAACAAGACCAACAGGCAAAAACTACATAAAAGCTCATAAGACAATTGTACAAAGTATGGTACACTATCCACGCTGGGTTAAAATACGTGTTTTCTATCTCTATCCATGTCTTCCACTAAATAATGAAATTTTGGAAGCCCCCTTTCTTCTAATACAATGTTCAGCAAGAATAATTCAATAGGTGAATATGTAAGTGAGTAAGTCAGTGAGCGAATTCTGTGTAGAAGGGAACAAAGGGTCTTTCTCTTTCCCTCCGTGGCCCCTTCTAGCTTCTGCGAACCACCTTGTCCACATACCGGCGCACAGAGCTGGGGTGTCACGGATGGACTGGGCAGCGACAACTGGCTACACTCTCGGCTCAGCGCAGGCCAACCCACTCAGGGTGACGGGGCGTGGGTAGCCTCCCCAGGGCCGTGACGTCCTTTGGGCCTCGGTAGGGACCAAGGCCAGGTCTGGGAAAGCAGCTCCCCGCTCCGATGGTGATGCTCTTGGCGGCAGGCAGCCCCGAAGTCACTGTGCGTCACTAGCCCTTTGCATGGCCATGGAGGAAACCTGGCAGGGGCTAAGGCAGGGGACACTGGCAGGGAGCAAATACTTGGGCGCTGTCGCTCATTTTCACGTTGATGGCCTCCGTGAGAACTTAGCTCCGTGGGAGCTCAGGATGGAGAGAGCTCATTGTGATAATCTGGGATTCACTGTACTGAAAGATATACTTGTACATAAAAATGAAGGTGATGAACATTTGTCAAGTACTTATGTGACATTAAATGCTGTCATGCAAGTTAAGAGCATTGTCTTAAGGAACTTAGAATTGGTTGCTACTGCCTTTAGAGGCTGAGGGCATGTGTGTACGTGTATGTGTGTATGTGCCTTAGAAAATTCTCCATATGGGGCAGAAACAGCCAAATTAAGTAACATGTGAAACTTTTTCACTATCCTAGATCATATGTGCTTCTACTTCATGGGTGCATCCATGGCTCTATTATTAATTTTAATAAGAATCATTAGAATCATGCTAATATTTGTTAAGTACCTATTATATCCCAAGCTAAATTCTCTGCCTTCGTATGGTTTCATTAGCCCAACAGCCTTCCATATTTTACAGTGAAAGAAACAGGACCAGAGAGACCATGTGACTTACCTGAGCTCACACAGCCATATGACATCCAAAGTCACATCCATCTGATGCAAGACAATATTGTTTAACTGGGCTGAGCTGCCCACCCCCTGCAGTTTCTGGAAGGAATCCAACCTCCTACAGACACGACTGAGCCCAGAATGCTAAGCTTATGAGTGAAGCCTTCGTTAGCATCTCAGAAGCTAGATCTGTGGCAACAACCCGCACTAGACGGTTTCAGAGTGACACTGATTGCTTGTAACACAGAGCCAGACTCAAAGCTGCGGGGGATGCAGGGATCAACCGTACCTATATTTTTCCTGATGAAGACACTGAACCTAGAGAAGAAAGCTGCTTGTTAAGTCCACACAGGTGGAGCTGAAATCTAGGTCTCTGTAACTATGAGGTCATCCGTCTCTACCCCTGACACTGCCTCTCCTGCTTCCTGCCCTCCTCAAAAATTTTAGTGTGTGTGTGTGTGTGTGTGTGTGTGTGTGTGTGTGTTGCAGAAAGAAAAAGACTCCAAGAGAGGGCATGCAGAGAGAAAATGAGGCAGTTAAAAGCTAAAAGACTCAAATGTTTGCGTCTTTCAGTGCCAGATATAGCCTTTCAAATGGCAGCACTGGAAAAGCAGCAACATCTTGCTGGTGGCTTCCCATGATGGGGAGAAGCAACGCAAATCTTCCAGGGCTTTTCTAAGGCAACCCGCCACTGCCTGGCCAACCTCAGGACTGAGACAGCCATTTAATGAACGCCCTGGTGCTTTGGACCTAGCCAAGACAAAGCGATTGTGTCACGGTGAGCTGGAGCTGGAGCTGCCACTTTATGTCCTTTCCCATGGGAAATCTGAGCGTCCCCAGCTTTGAGGAGCCTCTGTGATCTCCGTGTCTGCCTCTCTGCACCCTCACTCCCAAATGCATTTAGAATCTAATGATTCTTCTCCTGGCATGAATTGAGGCGATCCACTCCTCACACCCCCCACTCCAATCAGCAAGGATTTGTCAGCGTGAAACCCAGAAAGGGTAGGCAGTAAGTGTACATGAGAAAAGAAGACACCAGGGCGCCCTCAATTCTAACCTTCCGGTATAATAAATAACGTGTGAGATGGGGCTGGGGGTGGGCAGGGAAAAGATGCATCATTCACTTTCCTTGAGGTCACACTGCCCTTCTCTTTTCAGAGAAAAGATTTTTTTTTATATACATGCACGCCATACTCACTCACGCATGCACACTCCTTGTGAGAAGCCAACAAAGCATTTTGGTCATCCATAGGCCACTCGGCTTCTTTAGAGTTGAGTAAGATTTAAAAATCCCGACATCTCCACCATTCCTCAGCAATTGTGTATGCACTTGCACAAGCAAATGCTAAAGGGGCTCGGGAGGTATTAAAAAAACGTGCATGTGTATGATGGATGGAGAGAGAGAGAGAGCGCAAGAGAATATGATGCAGAGTCATGTCTCCCTGTGTTTTTGGAGTCTTTTTGTTTCAGGCCCACGGTCGTGGTGCATGGGAAAGGTTCTGGAATTTCAGAACACAAAGTAGCAGTTTTAAATAATGAGAGAAGATTCCACATGGAACACTCATCTGGCTGTGGCAGCCTGTGACTGAATGAGAGAAAAGTGCCCTAGAAGCTATTCATTACGAATTCACTGGAAGCTCTCAAACGAGGCTGGCAGAAGCTGAAATTGAAGTGGTCTCTGACCTAATTTTCTTCTGCATGAAACATCTGCATCAAGGCTCTCTTTGATGTATTCCACTTGGCTCTGTCTACGGGATTGTATCACATGGCCTCGGTGTTGCTTCCTTATTGAAAGACATTTCCAGCCTGTGCAAGGTAATGTGATGTTACTGTTACCCAAGCTAATCACTCAATGTGCTCCTAAAATAGAAACAATAGCAGTTCAGAGACAATGTTGTCTGCTAGCTGTTCCTGCAGCTCGGGCTTCTGGTTTACCAACTTAGATCTGTGGCATTCGCTTCATGTAATTCCAAAAACAAAGGAGAGGCAAGACAGGCGAGACCAGGCAAGATAATGTTGGAAGACCAGCAGGGATGTCTGTGAAAAGCTCCATCTTATTTGGTCCTTCAAACCACTGGCTGGGATTTGCACTCCAGTCACAACCGTTACATAGAGCATTCTTGGAAGATCCCTCTGCTTTAAGAAAGGAAGTATCTCTTGATTTAGGTGTTGGATTTATCCTCCATTCTGGCTGACATCCTTAAAATGGAGGGAGGGAGGAAGGGAGGGAGGGAAGGAAAAAGAAACAGAGAAAGACAGACAGAGAGAGAAAAAGAGAATATTGAGTGTTTTGTGATTCTTAGTGATCTATGAGATACTTTTAAAAATTGTCTTTCCTTTCTTAAGCTCTCCCAACCTAGGTGGAATGCAAGAGTGAATTTTAAAAGGAAATAATAATAATAATCTTTTTAAAGCAACCGTGATGAAGTGTCTTCTTTATGCTGGCAGAATAGCTCCTGCCTTCTCTGTAGAGGCTGGCTGACCTGTCTTGCTAATGGTGCACTGCTGTTCCCCACCATCCCAGCATTATGTGAGTAACGGTGGTGTCTTTTGTGTCCCACCCCCTGAAGAAGAAACCTTTGAAATTCTAAATGACTGTGCTGCAGGTTTTAATGTCTGCTTCTGAGAAAGCACTGAGAAATGCACTTACTGTGCAAGATACAGCATGCCTTTGAAAAGCCTTCCTCCTGACTCCTCTGTCCCATGAATTTAGATGAATATACACTCTCATAGATGCCCTTAAATCTCTTTATGCCAACAAAGAATTACAGATGTGATTAATAGTCCCCTTTTGCCCAGACACTGATACCTTTATGAACAAATATGTAGTCTCTGCCTTCCCTCTGGTGCTTCCTAATTCAACAAGGCAATCAGTCATGATATATTTGGGAACCAGTAGAATCTCAGAGGTCAGGTGAGGCATTGGTTCTCTGCTAGGAAGATGAAGGAGTGTGATATTCCACTCATTATGGGTCTCCATAAAGACACAGAGAAGACATCAGAGTTGGGGCTACAAGACAGGCGTCCTCACTCATCTTCCAGAGTCAGCCTGGTTATCCTCTTTCCACCAGAAAGTCCTCCCTCAGCATCCTCACTGTCCTAAGTCATTGAGGGCAGGCAGCATGCGGAACAACTGTGTTCCCCTGCATCACAGGATTTTTAATTTCATATCACCTGTCTTAATGGGCTTTGACATCATGGATACAGAGAGAGCCTCTATCTTTGGAATCACAGGGACCCCCACAAATAGGCTAATGAATTCATCCTGAATTGATCAAAATTTACTTGGTTTTAGAACAGAAATTCTGGTGTCTTGGGAACACTTGGGCACATTACCGAGTACAAAGTAAGTGCTCAATAAACACGTTAAGTGGGTAAAAAGAAGACTCTGACATTATTATTAGCCTATAAACAGTAAATTCTGGTTTTGAGGAACTTCTATCACCCACTGTCTCTCCAGCCAGAAAAGTCTCCAAAGAGGCCCAATATCCCAGCTGTCCTACCTACTGAACAGACCTGTCAAATCCCTCCTTTGGGATAGACCTTGCCTCAGTAGAGAAATGGATGATATCTGCAGCAAAATGATACTGTGTGCTCCACTTTCCTCAAGAACATTAGAAAAAAATTTGAGATATCTTATCACAAATCTATGAAGTTAAGGCACAGGAGAGAAGAGGAAGAGATAGAGCCAAGAGAGAATTAGAAAAAGTGAGAGGGAAAGAAAGAAGAAAAGACCATGCTCCCATCTAATGTGATCAGCCCTCCTGAGGAGCTGAGGTCTAAATGGCCAACCAGGAAGGCATTGTGTGATCTCCCCCAGCTGCCTATTTTGAGCTCATCCCCGGTCACTGATGTCTTGTTCAGAGACTCCCCACCCAAAGCAGAGAAGGCTCCTTGGTACTCATCAAACACACAAGCTAGCTGTCTGTTGGTCTTTGTACAGAGTATTTGTCTACCTGGAGTATTTTTCCCTGTGTGCCCAAGGGGCTCACCTCATTGCTTCTTCTAGGCTATGGCTCAGAGTCTTGTATGGATCCCATATAAATGAGCTCTCCCTTGTTTCTCTGTTTATCCTTTGACCATATTTTGTCTTCACAAGTGTTTTTACCACCACTAGAGGCATTTTATATTTGCTCACTTTCCATCTTCAGCAGTTCTAATACAACTTTCTAAGACAGGGACAACACACAGTATCTGCACCATTCCATACGGCAGCCATTAGTCATATGTGGTAGCCAAAAGATTTGAAACTGGAGTATTTGAGTACTTGAATTTAGCTGAGGAAGTTGATGCATTGAAGTTTTAAATTTGTTTTTTCTGTCCCGGGTGGGGATTGAGCTCACAACTTTTCACTTGTGAGGTACATATTATACCTCTGAGTTAAAATTCCCAGCTCTGAAGTTTTAATTTTTAGAACTTTTATTAATCTGTTTATTTAGCTGCATGTGGCTTTCATGGATACCATCTTGGATGGGGTGGTTGAAAAAAAGTTCTTTGAAGCTGGGGTTTTTCTATTTTATTTCCATTTTTCAGAAGAATGCCTGGCAAATAGAAGACTTTTAAAAGTATTTTTAAATAATTAATTATTCTAGACATTAAACAGGTGTCTATGATTGGGGTACAACCCCACAAGTCAGTCTCATTTTAAATTCCAAACATTCCAAGTCATGACTCAAAAATTTTATATGCTGAGGAGGCTCTTCAGAGGTGGAGCTGTCGGGGTGGTGGTTCTTGGACTAAATTACATCATCATCCTGTTTCCTTCCTAGTTTTTACTTCCTAGATTCTATTTTTTTTTTTTTGAGACAGGGTCTTGCTTTGTAGTTCAGGCTGGTCCTGAGATCACTATGTAGCCCACACAAGCCTCGGACTCAGCAATCCTCCTGTCTCTGCCTCCCGAGTGCTGGGATTACAGGCTTGAACCACCAAACCTGGCATTTGTGGTATGTGGTACTGATTGCCAGTGGTAGTGAGCCACCATGTCCAGTATTGTTGTATGTGGTTACTGGGGATCAAACCAGAGACTTTGCACTGGCTAGGTAGGCGTTGGAACCACTGAGCTAAATCTCTGGCCCTAAAATTCTTTAAAAAAAATCTTAAACAGCTAAATTAGACTGTCTACATGATTGGCTTGAGAACCACTTTGGAGATTGGTGGAGCATCCTTCAGAGTGTATCTGGATGATCAGTAGAAGGGTGACTTGGTATTATATGTTTGGTCGCCAGCCTCTTCCTCTCTGTTCCCCTGCTTGTTTTCTGGCCATAATATCTAAGTACCTTTCCTCCAGAATTCTCTCCTGCCATGATGTTTTTATCTGGGAGCCAACTTATTATGGATTAAACCCTCTGAAACCCTGAGCCAATAACCTCTGCTCCTTAAGTTATGTGTCAGGTATTTGTCTGTGCACCAAGAAATTGATGAAGACATATCTTAAATACTACATGGCCTGTGTCATTATGAGTAACATAATGACACCAAAAAATCCACATGTAAGCATATGGCTGTATATGTAAGAAAGCGTTCTGAAGAATGCTAATTTGTAATGTTCTTACCAATGATAACTATTGGGGGATGATTTATTTGCATTACAAAGTGATTTTTGCTTAACAAAATATCTCACAACTGAATTTTCCCAAAATAGCTTTACTCTCTGATGCATTTTAAACAAAAATATATCTCTAAAAAACTAGGGTCTATGCAATTTATTGCATAAACCCATAGTTCACCTGTATTTTCAAGAAGACATTAAGATACTTCTTTGACTTGATGTCTTTCTGATAACAACCGTTTTTCTAGGATGCTGCCTTAGTTTATTAGTTGTGCTCTTGGGAAGGTATTATAATCACACCTTTTCAATAAAAGTGTAAATTTGTTAATAACTTACTTCATTTTTTAAAAATTCCAGGTACTACAACCTTGGCATTTCTAAGCTCTAAGGGTAAATTTTCACAAAGTGTAAAGTTAATTAAGAAATACATGTAAATTGAGATGTATATAAATTGTACCAATAAAGAATTCAATTTAAAAAAAAAGAAATACATGTAAAGCTTTTAAAATAATAGCTGATAGATACTAAGTACTCAGTAAATATTAGCTGTTGTTAATATTGTTGCTGATATTACATAGAACTTAGAGTCTTTTGGAAGAAAGAGATAAAAAGCAAACATATGTATGACCAGAACTGTGTCTCATAAAAAGGCTACAGAAAAAATGCACACAGAGTATACGTACTCTGTAACCTGAGGTACTACACCTGAGGCTGGGCCCCAGAGCAGTCCTGTGTCCAGCCATGGGGTGGCAGGATTTCTGATATCCATTATGAAGGAATAAGATCCTATTTCCTGAATATTGTTTAGTCCACTGCAAATAGACTTTCAGGAAAAATATAGTCAGTCCACTTTAAAAAACACAGCGCTATGATTTCATCTTGTTATCTGAACTGGTTTTTTGCCTACTGGCCAATAAATGTGATTCAAATGTCTACCGACATGAACACATCAGCAAAATGAAGTGTTAAAGTTCCTGAGGTGGGGCCCCTTCACATTAGTCAAGGAAGTTCATTGCTAGGAGGTGATGGTCCCTGAATAATGAGGAGAGCCAAGCCCAGTGATCTCAGAGGCAAAGAGTTAATTCCATTTAGCAGACATTTACGGAGAGCACACTTGGTACGAATGTAATACTGGGGACAATGGAGAGACGAGAGGCCTGTAAAACAAGCGCCTGCCTTCAAGCACTTTAACAGTTCGTAGGGGGGTCGAAACGCACCCTCTAACACTAAGGAAGGCAAAGGCTGAAAGAGAAAAACTAAAATAATTGAGCTGGAAGGAGAAAAGACCTCGTTCAGTAGCCTCCTCCTTTCCATCTTGCTCCTCTTTCCCCTTCCCCCTCCAACAACATCAGCCCTTGCCCTGAGCCTCCCCAGGGACAATAGGGAAGCAGCCCTTGATGAGGCTGGAAGGATTCTCCTGTCTCTCTCTCAGCCTTGCTTTGACTTTGCTCTACGGAAAATAAATCACAGCCACTCTATTCCCCGTGACTGTCCCCGGGGAGCGGAGACCTCACCTCCTCCCTAGAGCCTGCCTGTAACATGGGATTGTCAGGTACAAAGAGGAAACCTTCAGAGGCCCACACCCCATTTGGAGAGCCAGGAAGGTCAATGGGAATAATTGCTAACAGTTGAATGTGAGCCTCGGCAGAGGGGTTGAAGGAAAAGGTTTCAGGAAGGGAAGAAAGAAAAGGAGGAAAAGCAAAGCCCTCAGTGCCCACCCCCCAAACGCCAGAGTCTGCACACAGAGCTGCATGGTGGTCTGGTCCTTGTAGAACGTTTGTGTGCCGGACAATAGCACAGCCTGGCTTCAGATCACCAGCTGCTGGTTTCTGGTTCGCTCTCCCTTTATGTGAGTGCACAATGCAAGCCTTCAGTCACAGTGACTCTTGAGAAATACATCTGGTTTTTTCTTTCAGATGCTCTGAAAAGGTCAGCCTGTTCATTTCTTAGACGCAAGACACCACGTATTTTTTTTTTCCTCCCTCTGAACTGGAAAGACAGACCTACACCTTTTCTTGCCTCCTGGTACATAATTAGACATGGTGCAGCTCTAGAAGTCACCCTGCCCATCCTCTGCACTTTTTCAGAGCTGTGGAGCCAGCGTCCTTGGCTGCTCAAGTCCTGGGCTGATCACAAAGGCTCCACATAGCCCCCCACCCCTGGCTGGGCACCCCAGGAGACTCTGCTGGTTGTTTTGTTAATTGCGATGACTCCCCCAGTCTGCTTCCCCAACACAGGGCATGACCAATGATGCTGTCCCTGGCAGAAGGAAGGTTTGAGAATTTCTACACAAAACACACACGCAGATACACCAAAAATCCCCACATTTTAATCATTTTCACTCCAGTGACGGTAAAGATTCTTCATGCGCATTGTAACATAATAATAAATGTGCCCATGAGGAAAGAATGATCAGCAGCTGGTGTCTGACAAATTATCTCATTCCAGACAGGCAAACAGTCCACGGTAGGGAGAGGCTGGAGCCTGAAGAGGCAATTTGGCACACGACTGGGGTTTCACCTCTCAGATGACGGAGGTCCACATGGCCCACCGCGTCCGGGTCTGGGCCTCAGAGGTTTCCTCTGCCTTTCCTATTCTCTCATCACCTCGCCGAGCTCCTGACAGCCATAGAAAAGGGGATTATTCTCTGGGCTTAGCCAGCTCATCTCTCGCCCCTCCTCCAGGGCACTCATATTCCTCCCACCAGAAGAAACAATTAGTACCCCCCACACCATGAGCCCTGCTCTTCAAGGCGGGAAAGTGCCGTTTCCCTCCTCCTGCCATTACACGGCCACCACGGCAAACCCATCCCTGTGGTTTCTCTCCTTCTGCAAAAGAAAATAAGTCACTCTCTCCTCCAGAGGCAACTAGCACCTTGTAGTAGTATTTTCATTACCTCATTTCGGGGGTTATTTTTTTTCTATGAGCTTCTCGACAGCAGCTGCCATGTGTTTTTAATGAACCTTGAGTGTAGGGTACCATCCAAGGCACTTTTCTTAAATTAGCTTGTTTAATCCTCATGACCCTAGCAGGGAGAGATTGTCTTTGTTTTACGACGAGGAAAGTGAAGAATTATTATTATTATTTTTTTTTTTTTTTGCATTCTTGGCCCCAGCAGTGTCCCTGGAACAGCTTGGTGGTGCTGGAAAAAGCCCAGCTTCACCTCTGCTCCTGTGTCCCAGGAGTATAGTGGGGCAGGTCAGCCCTTCAGGGCTCATTTCCATATAACATGAGAGGCCCCAACTCTGCCTTCCCAGGGTGTTATTAGGAGGTTGCAACATAATATGCTGTGGCTATGTGGTTCCTATCGTAGAACTTTTCTGTGGGTTATTTTTGGTGACTATTTTCAGTGCCAGTTTCCTTCCCAAGTGGACACTTCAGAAGGGTGTGAGCATGGCCTGCCTTGTTCACACCTATATTCCCAGTTACTAAAATGCCTCTTGCCACCCTGTGGGAACCCAGTCACTTTTTTGATGAATATATAACGAGTTACTGAATGAACTGAGCAATACCAAGATACGAGGACCTGGGCTATGTTTAACCTGGGTCATGACTGCTGCCAACAGCCAGTGAAACGTGCCTCTCGGATAACAGTGCCCATTGAGAGCGCAAAGTATTTGAACAATTATTCCTCACCTTGCTGACTTAGATGGATGAGCCCAAGCCTGCCTCAGTATTGTTTCCCCTGCTCTAAGTGCCCGTTGATATGAGTGGCAACATCAGAATAGCCCTCCCGTCACTGTGGGATAAAAATGAAGTGGCTTGCAGCTGTCTCTTAACCTTTTAGAATCACATTTAAGAAGCAGCTCTTCTGCAATACAATTTTTGTCCCTACTAGGTGCTGGGAAGTTACATACACTGGTTAAGTGGGCTCTTGCGTGAATATGCATTGAATCTCCATGTGAAAGCTGTATTCTTATCCTCACTTTATTGGTGATGAACATTATCTCAAAATAACTATATATCCTGCCCCCAAACCCCAAGACTTTTAGTGAGTAGATCAGAAATTTGATTACCTACAACAGGTATAAGAAGTTGAATACTAGGGTTAGAAGATTATATTAATTCTGCGAAAACTATCATAAAGGAGGTGTATAACTCTCACCGTCCTATGCCAACAATCACAATTAAGAAACCATGTCTTAAACTAGAAAAGTAAAACAAAGAAGAACATTAAGCTGTAGAGATCGCCAGTGGGCAACACGAAATTAGAGGCCGCCAGTAGGGCTGAAACAGGCAGCTACGATCCAAGTGCTTACAATTATCAAATGGACACGCCCTGAAGACACACTGATGAGTGAAATAAATAGATCACAAATGTGTAAATGCCGTGTCTTTTCTCTGGTATGAGAACCTGTACATGTAAATGAGTTCTAGAATATAAGATACATTTTGTGAAATAGGAAATATTCAAAGGAAAGGTGGTAGGGGAAAGTAATAAGAGAAAAGAATAAATATGATTTAAAAAGAAAAAGAAAGCATACATATATAGGGGGATTGTAGGGTGGATAGGGATACAGGTAAAAATGAAAATTAACTCGTCATATACTGCTACAGATTTCCCAGTGTTGAGTATGATTGTGAGCTCTATATAAAAAGTACCAATAAAAAATTCAATTAAAAAAAAAGATGAAAGTAGCCTTTACCTTAAGCACTCCTCCCACTATACCTGGAAGGAAAATCAAGCATGGCTGGATAGCTCTAAAGAAAATCTCAGCAAGTTCCATCTCTTGTTTTTCATCTCATAAATGAGAACCTAAATCTGGTTCTGGGGTTTCATTCTGTAATAGCTTCTTTTAAGTTTGCATTATGTTACACATATAAAACACTCACAGAACTGTACTATCTCCCTGGTTTAAAAAAATGGCTACATTCCCTGTTTTTGTAAAGTGGGAATCTGGAACCAGAAAAGACAAAAGAGAAAGAAAAAATGATACCTGATGCTCAATTTCTTCACTGATTTAAAGAAAATACCTTCTTAGCAGGAAACCAAGAGGACACCATTTGTCTAGGCTTTAAATAGTAGCTCCAGCATAGAGAAAGAACTGAGATTTTTCATTAAATCCCCCCTTGCCTGCTTATACTGACAGCTTGATGCATGTGTTTCCTTTTGGAATGTTGGGTTTGTACAGATCTTATTTAACTTAGGACTCTGAGCTTCTTTTAAGGAACAGGAATGTTGATAGGATATGCAGCATCATCAGCTAGGACAGGGCTAATAGAGGCCCCATCTTATATGAAAGAGTGGTGACTTCTTTCAGACACTCTGGTCACTGAAAGTTTGTCTGAGATAGTTCTGAGGTGAGAGGAGTAGCCATTATAATGGCCAGAGAGGTTCCTCAGCATGGCCCTTGGTGAGGCCTAAAAAAAGTGCTCACTGAGCTTTACAGTGTTTTTTTGCTCTGTGTAGAATTAATTGGAGCTTATTATTGAATTTTGGCCAGTAGTATACAAGTCATGCAATGTCTTCTGTAATATACAGACACCAGTAAGGTTCTCCTAAGAACCTTCAATTACTCCTCTCTCAGACCAAACTATCCTCACGGAGATAGGGCAGCAGCACCACCAACGGAAGTGCCTTTTGGTCTAGATCCCCAATGTACATCTTCTATGCTAAGTGGCTATTTGTGTAACTGTGGACTACTAAGGTTGGTGTGTTTCCTCTAGTCCCACACACACCTGGTCAATGTTCACTTGGAGTGCCTGGATTTCTTTTTTTTAACAATAAAAATCTGAGGATAATTTTCTCTCCAAATATTCTCCAGTGTTGTATAGTCTGGGCATACTGATTTCTATTTCTCATTCTGTTTAGTGTTAATGGCAACTTGGAACTTCAGTGTTGCCCTATAGGAATATAATGAGGATGCTGCATATGAATCACATATGTAAATAAGACTTTCTAATAGCCACATTTTAAAAAAGAGTTAAAAAGAAGACATAATTAACTTCAAAACATCTTATTTAACTATATTTAACTTACTTAACATCAACCTTATTTCAGAATCTAATCAATATACCAAAATCATGAATGGCCTCTATTACATTCTTTTTTCCCTAACACAGTAAGACTCTAAAATACTAACACATTTGTACTTGAACTAGTCTGTAGTGGCTGCCATATTGCACAGCACAACACAAACCTATACTAGGAATTTTATGCTCCAACCAAGTTTATATGGAAACAAGATTTTCACCCTTCTTATGCTTTAGAGACATCTATAACTGACTGACTCAAGTAAGGCCAAAAATAACTCCCTACACTTCCACCAAGGACATGTACAATAGCAATTCCTGCATATTAAACTCCTTGTCCACTTCAAGTCCTTTGTACTGTAACTATTTCATTACTGCATTTATAATTGCTGTATTATATATAGTAATGCAAAAAGTTTCTTAATCACATAGCTTTCATTAAATAATGTTGTTGTTTATACTTCAGTAGGATGAGAATATTAAGATAACTGGGCTTAGTGGCACACCCCTATAATCCTAGCACTTGGAAGGCAGAGGCAGACAGATAGCTGTAAGTTTGAAGACAGTCAGGGCAATGCAGTTAGTTCAAGGCCAGCCTGAACTGTATAGCAAGACCCTGACTCAAAATAAACAACAAACAAAAATCCACAAATGTCAAAATAAAAAGGCCTTTAAAATTATTATTTCACTCATTGATTTCCTTTGTTTTCATCTCCAGTATGTTAATGTTGTCCAGGTTTTTCTTCTGTGCTTTATGGGGCTTCGTGCCTCCTTCTTTTCCTGGAGGTCATCATATACAATCAATCACCTCTGAGAGTGACCTTTAAGGTCTCTTTTGCTCTCATTGGAATATGTTCATGGCCATAGGTAGAGCAGGAATGTGGATTGGTAGAAACTCAGGGCTGAGGAACACTGATAAGAGGAGTGGTGGGAGGTAGGAAGGAAAAGGAAAGACACAGATAGGATAAAATAGGAGGAAAGGAGAAAGAACAGACAAAAAATGAGTATGTGGAAAGCATAGAAAAATTGCTGGAGATTACAGGGAGAACAGTATTCCACAGCTAGTGAGACAATCAGAATTACGAATTGTAAAGGTTAAGAGAAATGTTTATCATATTCCTTTATACTCTTCAGTCCACCTGGCTGAATACAATTAGCAGGCACTCTGCATTCACTGCATACTAACATTTGATGTTGGTGTGACTTTTCACTCACAGCGTAAATGCACAGAGGCCTCTGACACATGAATGCTTTTCTTACCAGGCTCAGGTTCCTTGCACGGCTTTCCCCACAGCTAGGTGCTGGATGGACGCTTGAAGCTTTGGTTCAACTGATCTGCTGCACGAGTCAGCACCTCTTGTGGGGTGGGTTGGAGAGTGCAGCACATTAGAGCCATCAGACCTGCGTCAGGTCCTGACTGTCCACCCTCTGAGCCCGCAGCTTTAGGCATTCCTCTGACCTCTGTTAGACATGGTTTTTTCATCCACCAAGGAGAACTACACCTTTCTTCTGTACTCAACTTTTACACATTTGGGTGAAAATAAGACAATGTAAGCAAAGTACTCACAACCTCTCATCTTACACAGAAGGACTAATAAGGTTGTGGGTATGTTAGCCATTGTATCAAAACATTTGCTCAGTTGTCCAGTTTAAAGACGGAGGAACTGAGGTTCAAACTTGTTTATCTCGTATTTACTCGGGACAATGATATGCGATGAAACTCTAGCTCACTACCTCCTAGTCTCCATTTGTGTCCCCAAACTGTGTTATTTTTTCTGGGAAAGACATTCCTCCTCCCAGCCTCATTCTAATACAATAGCTTTTCAGCCATCAGGAGAGACCAAAAGTATTTTTTCATAATTAATTTCTTTTAAATCTATCTTTAAATAATAAGTCCTCAAAAAATTGGTGTTGGAATGATTTTCTTTCCAAAATTTCTCTTTCACCTTCACCATTTATACATATTACTTTGTTACTACTTACAAAACCTAAACTACTTAGAATTTTTAGCCTAAAAATGACTAGAACATGTGCCCTTGGGTTTTTTCTTTCTTTACTAAGAGTACTTAACAAAGATATATGGATTTTTCACTTGCTAGGCACTCCCACAATAAATACTTTTCTAATAAATTCATTTTCAGAAATAATTAATTTCTTATTTATGCTTAGATATGTAAAGGCAATGACAAAAATTATGTTCACAGTCACTGTGTGCAGAACCATGTGATATTGCCTAAATACGTATCTCTAAATATGTGTCCCTCATACTTAACCCATTGGATGATAAGAACACTGAAGTTCACAGGAGGCCTAATCCCCAGAAATGTCTCTAGCTGTGAGGTATTACATTCTTCTGAGCTTCAGTTCCATCACCTGTAAAGTGAAATAATATTACCTCTATTGCACAATTATTGGAAAAAATAAACAATTTTCAGGTACCAGTTTAATGAAATTCAAAGTGCTATGGAACATTAACATTTTCTCCATTATAATTTTTTCCAGCTGTAGCTCTATGAAAAGAATGTGCTATCTGAATTACTTCCCATGAAGTATCATTCTTATTTGTGTCAGTCACTCTTAAAGAAGGATAGAAGCCTTTGGCAATAAAGAGGGTAGGGATCTGAAAGGATGGGACAGTCAGACAAAGAGGCATGGCCTATGATTCTCAATATTTGGGGACTTGAAGGATGAGCTACTCTATCTCTTCAATCTCTTCATTTATCAGTGTGAGAGAGCAGGGTCTTATTTTCAGAGCTGAGAGAAAAAAGAAGATGAAACTCAACCAGAGGAATTGCCATTAGCCATTTTCTGCCACTCACTGTTATTCCACACCGTACTGCCTCATTTGTGAGGATCAAATGTCACATTCTCTTGCTAATGGGAAGACACTTGGGGTATGCAGCACCAGAGAGGTCATTTACTGATTCTCAGAGACAAAAAGGGACAACTGGCTCTGTTATGACACTGCCATGCTGACTTTTCTGTACGACATTTTCCAAGTATCCACTATCCTCTGAAAATCCCGGGGGATAGTGTACTTGGTATTTATCTAGGCCATTCTGATCAGGTTTCCAATTACATATTTTTTAATACGGATATGTCTCTGTCCTACCTGTCTACCTCTTTTCCTGAGACCCAGGCTATCAGTGTAAAACCATCCAGCCAATGTGTTCAGTAGATATCCGCCATTACATCCCAGACCAGAACTAGACACAAGAATACCCTGGATAATAAAATAATTGCAAAGTTTGTGGGAAGGGGCAAACATCAAAGTCATAGCAGAATTAGTTATGTTGTTGAAGTTGTCATAACAATTCTAAAATAAAAGTACCAGAGGCCTCATGTGAGTGAAACTAGAGGTTAAAAACACAGTCTGTAGTCAGCAAAGCCTTCCCTAAGGATGGAGGACTGACAAGAGCTGGAGGATGAGTAGATATTAGTCTGGTGAATTTAAATGTATGAAGACAATAGTGCCAGCCCAAGGTAATAGCTACTGTGAGAGCACTGAAGGACAAAAAGCTAGAAAGTTCCAGCAAAATGATTAAAGATGGCGTCAAGGAGTCTGAGCGTGGCAAAGAGACAAAATAACAACTACTCCACATATTATGCAAAACAAGACTTTAGTCTTTCAAGTGTCTCTATAAACTCTGAAATAGATTGTCTAAAAAGATCAGAGGGATTATGAATTTCAAGTCTAAGAAAGAGTACATAGGTAAAAACTCTGGCTGCCATGCACAAATTTTTTAAAATTAAAATTAAATACAAAAGATATGAAGGAGATTTTCTGTGTGTAAAAAGCCAACAAGAAATTTAAAGGAATCCTTTATAATTTAAAATTTTCTGCTCAAAGTTCAGTTAGTATCTTAGAAGGTAAGTTGTTAGAATCAATAGCTCTGCAGCCTCAGTGGATGAAATATATAATTTGGGAATTATTGTGCATTCTTAAGATATGTCTTGGCCAATTTTATCAATTTCAGCCATTGTATTTAAACATTTGCTCATTTTTTTATTCATTTATTCATTTCCCCATCACTGATATACAATACCAACACCCAGTCTTAAAAGAAAGCAAGATGTAATTTCGCTCCTGGTTTCAGGGCAATCCCACCATGGTCAACTAAGCTCCAAGGCTAAAGCAGCCAGGTGGAAAGGCATAGGGAAGCAAGATGTTTAGTTTACGGTAGGTAGGGAACAAACCAGGTAAATGCTTGAGAGAGGAAGGGATAAGGACAAGTATAGGCTACAAAGACACATCTCTATGATCTATCAGACATACCTAGAAATGTGCTTTATTAATCGTCTGGGAAGCTCCCAAGCTCATCAAGCTGACAGTCTACCTTTTAAACATCACATCCTACCCTCTGTCAACTTGATATGCAAACACATTTCTTTAAACCATACTTAATCTCCAAGTAAACACAAGGCCAGAATCCTGCCTAATATGATAAAAGTATCCCACATAAAATTGAAACATAATAATCCCTTCTCCGACATCTCAACATCTGAAAGATGTTGAAGTCAAAGTAATACCTCACCCAAAATCTTAATAGTTTTTTTTAATCCCAGTCAAAAATCCCTTTTGAGATACAAGGCAAACTCTTAGCTGTAAATTGCTATAAAAATAAGAAACAAGTTGTATAATCACAAGGTATAATGGCACAGGGTTAACACTCCCATTCCAAGGAATAGAAAGGAATCGAACCAAAGAAATACTGCAACCCAGCAGAATAAACATTAAATCATTAGTTCTCTGTCCAAGCAGGGCATGCAATGGCAATCTGTGAGTTCTAGAGGGCCAGAAGCCCCCACTTCTATGTTCTTGCCAGCTGCAGCCAATATGACTTCTTTCTTGAGCTGGCTATGTTCTCAGCCTGTCATTTTCCTCAGAAAATATTCCGCATTCCTAGCATCAGTTTCTGAGATCTCCAGTGCAACTTTTACTTCATTTTCACAGCTTTACATACTGCCCTTTCTGAGTTTTCTTGTTTGGTTGTCCAGACTTTCTTTGAAATCTGAATGAAAGCCTCCATGGCACCACAGTTCTTGCAGACTGAATGTTGCTAAAAACAGTATGAAGTGGATGATGCTGAAGTCTGCTGTTAAAAGCAGTAGCCAGGGCCAGAGATTTCACTCAGTGGTTCCTGCACTTGCCTAGCAAGTGCAAGGTCTTGAGTTTGATCCCAGGTAACCACATACAACAATACCAGGCATGGTGACTCACACCTACCAGCAATAAGTACCACATACCACAGTACCCGATGTGGTGGCTCATGTCTGTAATCCCAGTACTTGACAGACAGAGACAGGAAGACTGCTGTGAGTTCGAGGCTTGCCTCAGCTACATAGTGAGCTCAGGCCCAGCATGATCTACAAGGGGAGACCCTGTCTCAAAAAAAAAAAAAAAAAAAAAAGAAAAGAAAAGCAATAGCCATACCCCTTGGACCATCATTGTAACAGCCTCTGAATATCTGGATGGCTGAATACAAGGAAATGAATCCAGGGGAATCAATTCTGTAGGTAGATTCTTCTCCAGTAGGAAGCCAAAGAATTGTATTTTCAAATGAAAGTTTATACTTTTCCACTTTTGAGCTGCTATAGGTAGCATCTTGGTGATTCCTGAGGTGCCCTCACAAGGAAGAAAGGTTTAATTTGGCTCTTGTTTTCAGGGATTTTAGTCCAAGATCAGCTATGTTTATGAAAGAATGTTGTGGTGGAGCAAAGATGCTTAGTTTATTGCAGATGAGAAGAGCATTAGAGAGTTGTGAGAGAAAAAGAACAAGAGACCAGATATAGAGAAAAAACACACCTCCATGGTCTGCCCAGATCCTGAGGAGTGTATTTTACTAATCCCCTGGGAAGTTGCTCATTCTCTCAAGTTAATAATCCACCTTAACCGTCACAATTGGAAAAATTATACATGCTGTAATGAAATGATAGGATGGCTATGTAAGATGCTTTTGGAAAGGTCAGAAACAATTTGAATCTATAAAATAAACCAACCCAAGTAAGGTATTTCTTATCCTTTGTTATAAAAATAACATGTGTATTTCTCTTTCTTATTCCTTAAAATTGCCCAGATTCTGAAAATTTGCTTGTTCACATGACAATATTCACTTTTTTTTTTTTTTTTGAGACAGGGTCTCGCTTTGTAGTTCAGGCTGGCCCTGAGCTCACTATGTAGCCCAGGCAAGCCTCGAACTCAGCAATCCTCCTGCTTCTGCCTCCTGAGTGCTGGGATTACAGGCGTGAGCCACCACGCCCGGCGACAATATTCACTTTTAAGAGGTAGTGAAACTGTACAATTTTAAAGTGGTTATGCATTTTTCTGTGGATCTTCATCTAAACTGGTGCTAATAGCAGCACACTTAGTATCTTAAGAACTTGTTTAATTAATATGTGTAAAGCTTTCTGAATGGTGCAGGGAACAGAATTAAGTGGTATATAAAACCTTGTTGCTACACTAGGCCAAGCCAATGACTTCACTCCTAGTTTTTCTCAAACTGTTGAATCCGTGTCAGTACAGATTCTCTGGGACGGAGACAGAGTGCGCAGGAAGAACCTCAGGCTACATTTCCCATTGGACAAGGCTCAGAGGTCACAGGAAAGCTTTAGCATAGATTCCCTGGACAAAAGTGTTTGACCTTAGTATTGTTACCAGCCAGAGGCTACCTAGGAAGAGTGTGGCATCAGCTCCAACACTGTACACCTCATAGCTTACAAATTCTTTTTGAGTCTATGTTCATCTGAATTTTTGTGTCTACCCAAAATTCATTGTTAAAATCCTAATTCTCAAGAGAAATTAGGTGTACTGAGGCCCCAGGAGGAGGAACGATTATTTCATAAGGCTCATGAATAGGATCTTCACCCTTCAGCCTTGGGCCTAGGGAATTTGTGTCCCTTTTTATCATGTGAGGACACCATGCAAAATCATTAACTATATATCAAAAAATGGATCTTCATCAAACAGCACATCTGCCAGCACCTTCACCAGGCACTTCCCAGCCCACAGAGCTTTAAGAAATAAATGTTTGATGTTTGTAAAGTACTCGGTCTGTGTTATTTTATTCTAGCTTCCTGTGCAAACTAGAGCAGCATGCATAAAAGGCATAGATGATACCATAGCTCCTCATCCCTTATGTCTTCCCAGATCTATAATTCTGCTCTGCATCTCCGGAATTTCCATTGGATCAGATTCTTCACTGACCCCTGATCTTTCCGGTCTAGTTGCCTAATTTCTCCTCTTCCCTGATGGTGCTTCTCCACTGTCTCCATGGACACCACTTCAAATTAAATGTTTCTACCTTCAGGTACTCACTTGTCTTTTTATAGGCACCAGGGCCTTTTATTTTCAGCCTTTTAGAGGTCTAAAAAATAAAAAGTAGTCTTGTGATAATGGTATAGTAGAATGGCACCAACTTCAATTAGATTAGAAAACTGGTTTTATCATTTATTGTGCCAGATACTAAACAGAATTCAAGCTCTATTTCTCAAACTGTAAAGTTGAATACAAGTTTTAGGATTATGGTACAGACTGGATGAGAAATGCATGTGATATTTCCCAGCATGGCGATGAGCACATAGCTATTGCTCAGTAAACATTGCTCACCTTCTTTCTTCTTTCTGGGATTTTGTCATCTCCAAATTAGTCACCTCCATGTTCCTCCTGATTTCAAATGGCTCTCATCATTTTACAGCAGTCTTCTGGCAAATTTCCAATACATGATAACCTTAAAGAGGTTATTTCCAAGTATGCCTGTTCTATACTGCAGTGGTCTGAGCACTATGAAATAGATAATGATTAGACATTAACATCCATCTTTGAGGATACTCATTGAAACAGCAATATCCAGGCTCTTTAGTATGACCTTTGTTGTGCAGCTCCTTCTGTTTGGATTCCTCTTCCTCTGCCCTTCTGCTTTCGGTCACTCCCCCAAACAGGTCTATCCTTACTTCTTAGTTTAATCTCTATTGTACTCTCCTGCTGCAGTCCTGTTCTTTCATACAACTTATCACACTTACAAGTTTAAACTTATTTCTTATGATTATAATTGTTTAATGCTTATTTTCCCAAAAGGCATTAAACATCAAAAAAGCACGAACTGTATCATGTCTAGAGCAGGCAGTGTAGACTAGACAAATCAATAATACTGTTGAATGAATGCATGATTTACCTCCTTCCTTTTAAACCAAGATTGCACTCAAATTTTTGGCAAGCTCATCTCACTATGGATTCCTATTCAGCAGCTTGTTCACCATTATTCTTAAGGGTTTATTATACCTGCTGCAGCTAAGTTAAATGAGTTACGTAGCTACATATGTATGTATATGTACACACAAATGCACGTGTAACAGGAGCAAAGGCACATGTTTGCATAAATAATGGGCTTTATATTTAATAAGGGGATATTGTGTGGAGGTACAGGTGTGCCTGTCTGTGTGTGTGTGTATGCATAAGAATAAATGGCACACTGACAAAATTCCTTAGGTCAAACCATGGGATACTTGAACTGCAGCAAGGCATCAGATATTTCATGGCCAAGAGTTGAGTGAATCAGCGATGGTTTTATTCATAATCTAAGGAGTTGGGTCATGAGCAAGTAAAAAGGGCCAGAATAGAGAGATCACAAGTAATATCCCAGAGCCCCAGCCTGAGCCCTGAGGAACCACAAAACTTGGTACAAAGATCCAGAGATGGAAATGAGTTTTATGGTCAGACCTAACCATGTGAAAAATGAGCACTGATTAAAGGTATTAGATAATAATGATTGTATCTATGATTAAGAAAGACCTCACTGATATAGCACCTACAGTGAAGGGAGACTCTCAATCCGGAACACTAGCTTGGCATTTATAGTAATAATCTGTGCTGGAGGAAGCTGGTAACTTCTTAGAATAATAATGAATTATTCATTATTGGCAAATTGTTCTCAACACATAAAAAGCAGTGTTGAACTGTAGGGCATGTCACACTGCTGGCCTCGGAGGACTAGTGGATGAAAACAGAGAAGGAGCAGCCAGAAAGGAGGAGAATGAAGGGTCAAAAGATGAAGAGTGTCAAAATGGAAGAGTTGGTTGATCTCTTCAGTATTATAGAAAAGATGAACAGGGTATACATTGAAATAAGTATTCATGATTGAGAGTTCAACTGCTCCTTGATCTTGGATAAAGCAATTTTAGAGAAGGAGAGGCAGAACCATCTGGTTGGTGGATGATAGCTAGGTGGAAAGTTTGGTTGTAAAACCAGGTACACAATGTGGAACATGATGCAAACTAGCTGGGCTTTGGTTCCCCTCACAAACCATGTTTTGTTAATGTTTTCTCATCTGTTTCACACTTCACAACAGTTCAAGTAACTCTTGAATTTTCTCTGTAAAGCTTTTCATGTTTTCCTTTGGTACATGCCTTTTTTCTATCTTTGCTATGGTCTTCTTTATTCCTGGACTCCTTCTTACTTGGGTTGCTCTCTAAGTTTACAGCCAGATGTGTCTGGTCATCTTTCTCTCACAGCTTTGCCTGGTCAGAGTAGCCTGGTGTGGAACCACATTGCTAGTCGATCTCTGAAGTCCTTGAAATTGATTATTCTCAGGTCCAAGGACATAAATATACATGTCTTGTGCTCAAGTTAGTAACACATATGACATTCCCTCTCCTCAGAGGCTTCCATCTTGCATTCTTGAGAATGTTTCTCATCTGGAACAGGTGGAGTCTCGTCTATTACTTCTTGGTAGTTAATCTTCATACAGTAGTATAGAAAAATAATTAACAAAATATATCTTTTAAAATCACAGTATTAAAATAAACATGAAAAGGACCTTCCAATTTGTAAATCAGATGACAGACCATTTTTGTCTGTGAATGCTTATCTTCTTTAACTGCTGCTGCTGAAGGAGAAGTTTTCTCTCTTCTGTCTCTATATGCAGTGTCTAAGCATGAAGATTGTTCCCAATCTTCATGAAGCCACCTCCCTAAAAAAATCCCTAACTCTGTTCCTCATTGAAGAGCATCACTTTGTATGCAACTTCAGGTCTCACTAAGATTTTCACTTTATGGACTAGACTACTAGTAAGCATTAAAGAAGATTTGACTCATCCACAAAGGTCTGTTATATGTTCTTTTGATTATTACATATGTCCTATTCTTACTCCAATCTTGTAGATATGCACAGTTACCAAGTTACCACAGTTACCATCTAGTTAACTAGATGCATAGATTCCTCTTAGTCCATTATCTAGGATCGCATGATATCTTCCCTCTCAAGTCTCTTTGTGAATGCACTCTGTTACTGCTTAAGATTAATTTTTGACAAGGGTACAAAAACCATTTACTTACATACAGAGTAGTCTTCAACACATGTTTCTGGGTTAATTGGATATCCTATAGGCAGAAGAATAAACTTGAATTGTTCCTTCCATATATAAGACTTAATTCTAAATGAGCAACAAAGCCAAATACAAAAGGAAAAGTTATTTAACTGTTAGGAAGAAAAAAAAGAGTAAATCTTCATGGCCAAAAGTTAAGCAAATCCTGCCAGACATGGCCTCAATAGCATGAGTAAATATTTTTTAAAAATAAATGAATTAGACTTTTATAAAAAATTTCAAAAATCTGTGCTTAAGAATATCATGTAGTGGCCAGGATTTTAGCTCAGTGGTTCTGGCACCTGCCTTGCAAGGGCAAGGTCCCAAGTTCCCTGGTACAAAAAGTATCAAGTAGTAGAACTGAAGAAAACAAATGTAAATTATATACCAGAGAAAGAGCTCTTATCTACAATATAATATTTAAGTAACATTTTAAAAAATTGATTTTATTGATACATTATATATATATATATGTATACACACACATATATATATGTATATATATAGACAGATCACATTCAACATTGAGAGTTTGTACCACTATATGACACTTGACTGTCATTTTTCCCATAGTCCTGCCCTCCCTACAATCTCTAACCCCCTATATATGTAAGCTTTGTTTCTCTTTTTACCATCACATTTTTTCTTTCCCTTCTTTACTTACCCCTGCCTCCCTTTTCCCATTTCCTTTCAAACATTTTCTTCCCATTTCACACTATCTATCATACATTTTGGAACTTACTGACAACTTCATTTTTTATATAAGAAAAGTGATATAATATTATACAACTCTATCCTATGTATACTTCACTTATGAGTATGTTCTCAAGGTACATCCATTTAAGCCTAAATGACTCAAATTTATCAATGTTTATGCATGAGTAATACTCCTTTTTATTTAAATTTTTTTCTTTATCCAGTCTGACATTAATGGGCATTTGAGATGTTTCCAAGATTTTGCTATCACAAACTGAGCTGCTATGAACGTGGGTGCACATATGTCACTGTGATATGAATCTTTTAATTCTTTTGTGTACAAACCTAGCAGTCAAATGCGACCTCTAATCTTAGTTTTTTGGGGAATCTCCACACTGATTTCCACAATGGTTGTACCAGTCTACATTCCATCAAGCAGTGGAGAAGGATTCATTTCTCCCTACAACTCTACCAGCATTTGTTGTTGTTTGATTTTGTTATAGCAGCCATTCTTTCTGGAGTGAAATTTCTCAGTGTTGTTTTCATCTGCATCTCTCAAATGACCAGAGATGTTGAACATTTCTTCATATGTTTCTTAGTTGCCTTTACTTCTTCATCTGAAAAGTGTCTACTCATTTTAGATGCCTATTTTTGAATTGCATCTTTAAATTGGGGGGAGCTCTTTGTGTGTGTGTGTGTGTGTGTGTGTGTGTGTGTGTGTGTGTGTGACAGGGTCTTGCTTTGTATTTCAGGCTGGCCCTGAACTCACTATGTAGCCCAGGCAAGCCTGGAACTCAGCAATCCTCCTGTCTCTGCCTCCTGAGTGCTGGGATTACAGGCAGGAGCCACAATGCCCGGCGATGGGGAGCTCGTTTTTTAAAAGCTCTTTATACACTAGATAGTTGCCTTTTATCTGAGAAACATCTGGTAAAGATATTTTTTCCCATATTGTCAGTTATCTTTTTACTCTGTTTGTGGTTTCTTTTGTTGTGCAGAAGCTTTTTAATAAGATGAGATCCCAACTGTTTCACTTATCCTCAGGTCTGTTCATTTGCCAGTACCATGCTGTTTTTATAATAGTGGCTTTGTAGTATAGTTTCAAGTTGGGGATTGTGATATCCTCTGTCATGGCCTTGATGCCTAGAATTGCTTTTGCTGTTCTAGGTGGTTCCAGATTAGTTTTTGGATTATTTGTTCTATCTCTGTGAAATATGCTGTTGGGATTTCAATTGGGATTGCACTGAAGTTATATAGTCTTTGTGGGACAATAGTCATTTTGATGACAATGGTTTTTCCTACCCAGGAAAGGTCATGTCTTTCCATTTTTGAATATTCTCTTCAATTTCCCTTTTCATATCTCTGTAGTTTTCAGAGTAGTAGTCTTTCACCTCCTTTGTTAGATTGATTCCTAGATATTTCATTTGTTTGGGTGCTATTGTGAAAGGAATTGATTCCCCAATTTCTCTCTCAATTAGTCTCTTATTCATTTATACAAAGGTTATTTATTTTTTAGTGTTGACCTTGTATTCAGGTAGGCTACTAAATCTTGTGATTAAGTCAGCCAATCTTTTGGCTGAGATTTAGGACCTTCTAAACAGAGTATCATGTCATTAGCAAATAAAGACAGTTTAACTTCTTTTCCTGTCTGTATTCCTTTTATTTCTTTCTCTTATCTAATTTCTGTGGCTACTGTTCCAGCACTATATTGAACAGGAGTGGTGACAATGAACATCCTTGTTTTTTTCCTGATCTTAATATGAAAGGTTTCAGTTTTTGACCATTTAGTATGATGCTGGCTGTTGGTTTCTCGTAAATAGCTTTTATCAGGTTAAGATAAAGTCCATCTCTTCCAATTTTCTTTCAGGTTTTGATCATGAATGAGTGTTGGATTTTGTCAAACACTTTTTCTGCATCTATTGAGATAAGCTTATGGTTTCTGCCCTTGAGTCTGCTAATGCAGTGTATTACATTTATTGATTTATATATGTTGAACCATCCTTGAATTGCTGGGATGAATCCAACTTGTTCAGGGTGTATGATCTTGACGATCATCTGTATTCTATTTGCCAGTGTCTTATCAAGGATTTTTGCATCTATGTTCAGTAGAGAGATTGTCCTGTAGTTGTCTTTTTTGCTTGGGTCTTTCTCTGCTTTTGGAATCAAGTAATGGTTGCTTCCAGTAATGAATCTGAAACTATTGCTACCTTTTCTGTTTCATTACAGAGTTTCAGAAGTAGTAGCATTAACTTTTCTCTAAAAGTTTTGAGCACTAAAACTATCAGAACCAGACTTTTCTTTGTTGGTAGGTTTTTAATCAATTTCACAGATTGATATTGGGGTTTGTAGCATTTCTGTAACTTCTTCATTCAACTTTAGAAGTTCTTTTGTGTTCAGGAATCTACCTATTTCTTCTGTTTTCCATCTTATTGGAGTACAGATTCTCAGAACAGATGTTTATTATTCTGTGGACTTCTGCTACATCTGTGGTGATTTCCCACTTTTCATTCTTAAAACATGGATTTGAGCCTTTCTCTTCATTGATAAGGTTCGCTAAGGGTTTATTAATTTTGTTTATTCTTTTGAAGAACCAACTCTTCAATTCATTGGGTTTTTAAAAATATTATTCTCCTAGTCTCCACTGTATTTATTTCTAGTCTAATTCTTATAATTTCCTCCCTTGTATGAGCTTTGGATTTGTGTTGCTTTTCTTTCTAGTAGCTTGAGATTTAGCATTATTTTGAGCTTGCTTTGCTTTCCTAGTATGGGCATTCATTGCTTTGAATTTCCCTCATAGAACTACTTCCATTGTGTCCTATAGAGTCCTGTATGTTGTACTTGGTATTATTATTTAATTGTAGAAACTTTTATTTCTTTTTTAATTTCTTGTGACCCATTGGTTGCTCAGGAAAGTGTTGTTCAATTTTCACATGTTTGTGAGGATCTTAGAATTTCTTTTGCTATTGAGCTCCAATTTCAAGTCTCTATGGTCTGACAAAATACAGGGGATAACTTCAATTTCTTTGTGTTTTATTTAAACATGCTCTATGAACTAGCATGTGATCTATTTTGGAGAATGACTTATAAGTATCTGAGAAGAATGTGTATTCTGATTTTGTGGGGTAAGATACTCTGTGGACATTGAAGCCCTTTTGATCAAAAGTTTGGTTCAGGGCCAGAGATTTAGCTCAGTGGTTCCAGCGCCTGCCTCACAAGTGCAAGGTCTTGAGTTCGATCCCCAGTAACCACATACAATGCATGGTGACTCACGCCCATCAGCAATCAATACCACATACCACAGTGCTGGGCGTGGTGGCTCACACCTTTAATACCAGCACTCGGGAGGCAGAGACAGGAGGAAAAAAAAAGTTGGTTCAGTTCAGGTATATAGTTATTGATTTTCTTGTCCAGTTGATCTGTTCGTTTGCAACAGTGGGATATTGAGTTTCCCCACCAATATTGTGTTAATGATTATTTGGCTTTTCATATCTATTAATACCTGTTTTATATAACTGGGTGCACTAGAATTTGGTGCATAAATATTTATGAATGTCATTTCCTTCTCTTGGATTACTTCCTATATGAAAATGTAATGTCCTTTTTTGTCTCTCTTAATCAGTTTTGATTTAAAATCTACTTTATCTGCAAATAAGATAGCCACTCCTGTTTTTTTGTGGTTTCCTGCCACATGGAGAATTGTTTTTCATCTTTTTGCATATTTTCATCTTTTGCATTTCTTTCTGAATTGTGTTTTTGAATACAACATAATACAGGATCTTACTTCTTAGGCAACTCTCTCAGTCTGTGTCTTTTAATTAGCACATTAAGGTGATTGACATTGGTAGTTACAATTGATATGTACTGATTTAGCTTTGTCATGATATTTTCCTGTTCTTGGTGCTTGTACTCTTTGTTTTTCCCCTCTTCTTTCAGTTTCTTACCTTTCCCAGTGAGTTCATTCTTCTGGGTCTCATGGGACTGTAGTATTTATTATCTTTTTCTAAGACAATCTTTAGAACTTTTTGGACCACTGGTTTTGTATTCATGGAGTTTCTAAGGTGTTCTTTGTCATAGAAGTATCTTATTTCCACATTGGTTTTTGAAAGATAATTTTGAAGAATACATCAATCTACATTGGAGGTTGTTTTCTTTTAGGGCTTGAAATACTTTACTCCAGGCTCTCCTTGATTTAAGTGTTTGCACTGAAAAGTCTGCTGTGATTCTGAGGGCTTTCCTTGGTATGTTGCTTGTTTCTTTTCTCTAACTGCTTTCAATATTTCATTTTTCTATGGATTTCTGGAACCTTGATAATTATATGCCTACGTGTAGATATTTTTAGATCACAACCATTTGGAGTCCTATATGCCTCACTAATCTGTATGTCAAATTCTTTTATTTTCCTGTGAGGCTTTCTACCATTACATCTGTGAACAGGTGAATTAAATCTGTAAATTTTATACCTTTTACACTGTCTTCTGCTTTCTCACTGACTCCAATCCATCTTATGTTATTCTTTGTATCATCAAGGAGCTGCCTTATTGATTTCTTGTGGTCCCCTGCCATTTTCTATAAATTACTCTTTGCTGTTCTTTGGCTGCAATCTTATTTTCTATGTCTGGTGTATGGCTTCAGATTGATTAGTCCTATTTTTCAAACTTTCATTGGAGTTTTCAGTCCTATTTTGCAAACTTCCATTGGAGTCTGTCTGAAGTTGTTTAACAAATTCCATTACTTTCATAATCTGATGTTCTATTGTGTTCCTGATCTCTTCTTTAGTGTTATCAATCATAATTTTTACTATGTATAATATCTCTGCTTTTGTCTGAGAAAATATTTCTAATTTACATTTTACTAGATCCTCTTTTGTTACTGGCTCAGAGAAATCTGACAATTGAGCTTCAGTTTGCTGTCCTTCCTTTTTCCCTGGATTCCCTTGTGGTTACGATCTTTGTATTTGGATTTTAACATTTTTTCTCATTTCTATTTCTTTGTCATTGGTAATGTTTTTGGTTTAATTCTTGGTCTTCTGTCTGGGCAATATTTATTGCAAGTCTGTTTCTTCCTAATATCTGGAACCCTTAGAAAATGGCTACTTCCTGGCTTATCCTTGAGTCTGTAATGGCCCTTAAGTGTTCTCAGTTCTGGCACACCATGAAAGATACTTAAACAGAACAATCAAATCACTTTGGTTGAAGTATCATCAACAATATCAAACACAGCACAGGAACTGACAAACTGGCAGTCCCTATTTTGTCACCTTTAACATCCTAAAATAAATCTGTGACCATATGCCAAAGGTTAGAACTAGCCACAAATATGTTAACAACATACAGACCCTTCAATATAGCAGCATCACACTTTAGTAATAAAGAGTCACCAGGGAGTTGAGGGTGGAGAGATAAAATGAGAGTGAGAGATTAGAAATAGAATTAGAAGGCATATAAAGATCATACATAACCTGGGAAGCTAGTAGAAGCTGGAGAACAAAAGAGACAGAAGTGCAGATTCAAAACAATAGACTAATGCAGTAGAACAACTAGAAACTGTATTAACTCCCCTATAATTTGGTACAGAAGAAAGGGAGAGTAGGGAGGACCTAAACATACTAGTTTCAGGGAACTGATACTAAGAGGAAAAGAGAAGATGCAGAAATAAAATAAGAATATGGGTACCTAGTAGCAAGAGACAATCAGGAAACTATTTTCCCACCCTATAAAAATAAGAGGAATTGAGAAAAGAAAAACCAGGAAATTGGATAGACTCAGCAAAAAGAGTACAGAAATGGAGAATAAAAGAAAGGGCAGGAAATAGGAAAAAAAAAGAAAATGAGAAAAAAAGAAAAGAAAAAACAACAGCAAAAACCAAAATAACAAAAACAATACCAAGAGGCCCTTCAAGGTATGGACCTGCTGTCTCCCATAATAATAGGGACAGTAGCATGTAGATTGGAGTTAACTAGCCACAGGGTAATAGCTATACTCCACTAAAGATCAGTCTGCCTTCTGGTTACAATGGTTGAGTGAGTTTAGCTCAAAGAACTCCTGCAGGATTGAGAGCATAGCCACCCTTCCCCCAAAATGAGTGCAGGAACCTGTAGTTGGCACTAGGCCCTTGAACTCACCAATAGTTGTAGCCCACAGGTTTTCTTCATTCTCCCAGTGGGCACTTTTTTCAGTATAGCAGACAGGGAGAAGGAATGCAAGGACACAATGCAGCCATCCCAAGAACAGGAAGTTGAAGCTGGAACTGCAAGGATGCTTTGTGGCAGTCCTGCAACAGGTGCTCTTGACAGAGCAGGCTTGGAATTTAATCTGCAGTCCCAGCTGCTGATGCGTGGATCCTCAGTGCTTTGGGGTGGTAGGCAGAGCCTCCTTACTTGACTGGTGTCAATCCTCTGTCCAGAACTAATTAATATATGTCAAAAAGAGCAGCAGCACTGGCTGATGCTCTCCACTCCAGTAGCCCATTTCTCCATGAGGGCTTGTGGACCATCAGAAAGCACCAGTCATTTACAGATTCTGCAGCCCCACTGAGAGTCCTGGCTGGAAAAGAGAGCTCCATCCAGTTTGTTAAAGTTTTTCCCTTGCTCTCTCTATAGATTTCACTTCTTGTCTCAGGTCCTTCCTGGGTCTTGGGGACCCATTTCCTTTTTTTTTTTTTCTCCCTTAAGCTGTTATATTCCAGTTTTGGATAGTATTACAAAGTAAGTCTTGCTTTGCTGCTTACCATTCCACTATTATATATAGGTAACTTAAAACTCAATGAAAATTTCTCAGTAAAAGATTTCATCAAGCATATTTCCAGTGAAGACATACAAGGATGTAAGAAGCACATGTAAAAATGTTCATTACTACCAGTAAGGCTTGGTGAAATGAATAGTTCATGAGAGTGCTACAGCTGAATCGGATAGTGGGAAAACAGGACCCAGTTAGTGTAAGTCACTGAAGATATGACTTTGCAGTGTATGTTTTGTCTTCTGCCCTTTTCTCTTATTCTCTCTCAGTTTCTGAGCACAGTGAGGTTAACATCATTGTTCCAGCATGCCCTTCTGCCATGATGATCTGCTTTAACACACAGCCCCAGCAACTATGAATCCTGCCAACTATGGATTGAACCCATGCATCTCCAAATCCCTTCCTCTGTTCTATACTTGTCTCAGATATTTTGTTGCAACAACAGAAAGCTGATTATTGCAATGGAGAAGAAGAAAAATTGAGAAATTCATATATTAGTGGTGGGAAGCAAGTGAATAGAGCTATTTTGGAAAACCATCTCGTAATCCCTCTAAAGATTAAACAGAAGTTATAATATGAAAATCATATTATTTACATACTGATTTATAGCAGCACAATGCATAATAACTAAATCCTGGAAATAGTCTACATGACCATAAACAAATGAATGGATGAAGATAATGTGTTTTGTATACACAACGGAGTACTACTCTGACATAGAGAAATATACTTGAAGAATTCATATGTAAATGGGTAACACCTGAGACCATAATATTAAGTGAAATAAGACTGACACATAAACTTAAATATCTCATGGTTTTAATTTTATTTAAAAACAATTTTTTTTGTCTGCTTTATAGTTCAGACTGACCCTGAGCTCACTGTATAGCCCAGGCTAGCCTCAAACTCTTGTCTCTGCCTCCCAAGTTCTGGGATTACAGATGCAAGCCACCACACCCGGCATTGTGGTATGTCATTACCAGGGATCAAACTCAAGACCTTGTGCTTGTCAGACAGCAACTGGAAATACTGAGCTAAATCTCTGGCCCTGTCTTGGTTTTTCATATATGAGAAGCTCAAACTATATCCATATATATATATATATACAAATACATGTAAATATATACATGTAAAATATATATATTTATATATTACATATAAATTATATATATGTAGTTCTCATACATATGAGTTTCCTTTTGGGGAAAAAATATATATAATAAAACATACAATATATTTTTATATATTATATATGTATATTAGATAAGAAATTTAGAGATCTTTTTCAAATAGGTGGGAGAACAAGAGATGGAGGAAAAGGGAGGGAGGAAGGGAAGGAGATAGAGGAAAAAGAATTAATGCTGAATAAACTTAATTTTAAAAAAATAATTAAAGGTGCAAAATTATGAAAATAGAAGTCTTGGAAGTGGAAAGAGACCCAAGATTTGTAAGAAGTAGCTAAGGAGGGGAGGAGTGGTAGTAGATTTAAAAAAGAACAATTAAGATGCATTATGTACATATACCAACTCTCCACAATAAATATAATCATTATACATCCAAGCATTTACTAATAAAAACTGAAAAAGAGTTACAGTATGATCCAACAGTTCAATTCATAAATATATATCCAAAAGGCATAGAAACATGTTCACATAAAAACTTGTTCATAAATATTCACAGTAGCATTATTCTAATAACCCCAACATGAAACAACTGAAATGTTCAACTAACGGATAACCAAAAAGTGATCTATTTTATTGACCCATGCAAAGGAAGAGCTGCCACACATTACAACATGAATGAACTTGTAAACATTATGTTAGATGACCGAATCAGACAGAAAAAGCCAGATAATAGATCACTGCATACACACAAGTGACCAAAATAGGGAGATCAAAAGAGACACAGGACATTAGTGGGCAACTGGGAGTAACAAGAGCATTAAATTTGGAGTGCGATAACAAAAAGAAATGAGCTATTTTTAAAGGTGGGAAAGTAACATGAGAGAAATGCTCTAGAGGGCTGGAGATTTAACTCAGTGGTTCCAGCGCCTGCCTAGCAAGTACAAGGTCTCTGGTTCAGTCTCCAGTAACCACATACAACAATACCTGGGGTGGTGACTCATGTCCACCAGCAATCAGTGCCACATACCAAAAATGTTGGGCTTGGTAGTTCAAACCTGTCATCCCAGCACTCAGGAGGCAGAGGCAGGAGGATTGCTGAGTTTGAGGCTTGTCTGGGTTACATAGTGAACTCAGGACCAGCCTGAACTACAAAGCAAGACCCTGTCTCAAAAAAAAAAAATGCTCTAGAGTTTTGAGAAAATTCTGCATGAATTTGTGGTTTCATATCATTCATATGTGTGAATTATAATTCAATTAAAAATGTAAAGATGAAAAGGAGGAAAAAAGAAGTAGAAAAGGAATAAAAGGAAAGAGGAAACAACTGAAAAAGAAGGGAGAAGAAAAGAAGACAAAGAAGAAGAAAAGAGGAAGAGATGGAGGAAGAGGAAGGGAGTGATGTGAGCTGGATCATGACTTCTAAGAACTCGTAAAAGTGACCAGGAGGTGATGTGACCCCTTTGGTGACAAAGCTGAGCTTCATTCTTACTGCAAGTTTCACAGCCACCTCCAGCTCTTAAGCTGCCTGCTGGAGCATCTTTGCTAACATACTTACCACAAGCCTCTGAACAATAGATGTTATATGTTTAGAAAGATACTTTTGGTTATGTACCCAAGACCAGGTGATATGTCCCAGACAGATTGTTTATTTAAATTATAATTCAAATCCAGGAGACATTTCAAAGGTTAACATTATAATAAAATAATAACTAATTTTTATATAGTACAAAATAAATCTCTTTTTGGCTGGAGTGACCTTTCTTCTGAACTACACTAACCTTGAATTTCCTCTCTTTGTCACCTTTATTGCACCCTACTTATCTTGTAAACTCTTATTTTCACATCTGGATTATCTTACTGATAGATTAAAAACCCTTCAGGGCAAAATCATCTCTGAATCCCTGATGCCAGGCCCAGAGCCAGCCAGCAGCAGCCTGGGCTTAGCTGATCTTAGTGAACAAATCAGTGAATCTACAACCCCATTTGGAGCTGAACAAACCACACATAAAGGAATTTTTACAAAAATAATGTAAGAATGTTGCTTATATAAGTGGCAGAGGCCTTGACAGCCTATGTTCATGCTGACCTTCCTCAAACGGGCTTTCCCCAGTGACGCAGCTTTCAAACCCATCCCCCGTTGGAATGGCTTCTTCCCACGGGTTTGAACGGCCATTGCATGAGATACAACTGAACACTGATGCCTTTACAACACCAGGTAGGTTTTGGAAATTGTAGAAAACACTAGCTGAGCTTAACATTTTAACTATTTGGAAGCAGTTGTCTCTCTCTTTAGATGTTCTTTGAAACACAGATGAACCTAGAATTCAGGATGCAGACCAGTCATTGCTTTTCTGGGTTTCCTGAGGCCTCACCCCTTCTGAGGCCACTGTGCACCCCAGTACCACAGCTTTCTGGCTTTAGCAGAGCAGGGTTTTCAAGGGCGTCCTGTGGGGAGTGAGTTGTTCAATGGGAAAGTAAAGCTTTGTACAGGATTGAAAGAGCCCTAGAGATCTGAAAAGGGCTTCTGCTCCTGATGCCTTCATAGACTCTGGTAGTATTTGCCTTCTCACCCCATTATGGACCCGAAATATTTTCAGAAATTTTATCTCAATATGAAAATTTATATTTTATTTTAGAGAGCAGAATTTAGAATTCTGTGGAAGAATAAATAACATACCCAGTATATTTTTGATAATTTTAGAAATCTAATGTGTTACATCCTGGAAAGAATTCTATGTTTGACAGTATTTGGCTTGCTCACAATATATCATATTTGATATTCTTCTTTAATTACAATAATAAATGCCAGTTACTACCAGTTTTATACAACAGTTCTGTATTCTGCCATCATGTGATTATGATGATTATGAACTTTATTTTATAGAAGAAGCTGAGGCTTACAGAAGGACAGTGACATGCCAAGCTCACATAGGTAATAGCCGAGCAGAGAAATGCAAGCCAGCCATTAGACATGGGATTGTATCTTGATTCAGGACCTCACTTTATTCACATGAGCCATATGGATGTCACACTGTAGAAGAAGTAAAACATACACTGGAGAGTATATTTTCCAAGATTAATATTGACAGAAAAAAAATAAGCCTTAAGATACAGGGAAGGTATACACTGCCAATGTGTCATTTCTCTAGTGCAGAAGCTCATCCTCCTTCTCCTGCCAGAGCAGATGCTGCCCTTCTCCCTGACTGAGTTTAAAGATAAAAAGAACCCCAGCTCTTGGGTCTGAGATTCAGACACACATTCTACCAAGGCAAAGGTTCACTGCTTTACATGCTGGCATAAAATGGAAATGCTGTTATACTGCTGCATGCAAACAACTTGCCAAAACAGTGTAGTGTTTCAAAAGCCATGTACTGAATGGAGACAAGATCTCAGTACAAGCCGTGGGAGTAGGGTGAATTTATGAAGCAGAAAGTATGGGCTAAGGAAGAGATCAGCCCAGTGACAGTTTACTGGCCTTGCTGTTCTCTTAAGAGGCACTAATAGTAGTGGACTAGTGCAATGGAAGTAAGCCCAGCTTCATTTAAAGCACTAGCATGAAATTGGTTGCAATAAAATTATGCATTAAGTGTGCATTATGTTTAATAAGACTGGATTGTGCTTCCCATGTTTACTCTGTGACTATTGAGGCTGATCCAATTTTCTAAAGTTCTCCAATTGGTTCACGATCGAGTTTCTGGCCAGAAGGTCAGATTTCCCTTGCTGTTATTATATGTCTCTATTACTTTACTATGGCATTTACACTTTATATTCATTATTTTTTTCTATCTCCTCAACCTTCTCCATTCCAAAATGTTCCCTCTAGATGGCCCGTTTGACACAAATTAGAACAACCTTGATAGCTGTCAACTGGAGACTATCTGAGAACAAAAGGACATTATTGCAAACCAGCACTGGAGGTAATTTCATGTGCTTTCTCTGAAGGCTTCTTAATAGCCTTTGAGAAATAATACAATTCAGATCTGCAACCAGGAGACAATGAGTGGATGTTGGATAGCCTGAGAAACATGCCACTTGGTCATTATACTTCAGTGTCCTGGGGTTCAAAGTATTATCACTGGAAAATAAAGATATCCAGTTTTCATTTCACTCATGCATATATTCATTAATTCATCTAATTAGCAAACACTCATCAGGAACCTACTATGTGCCAGACACTGAATACGATTGTGACCCACAATGAATGATATGGTCCTGCTATGATTTCATAATAAGAATGGGAAGTAAGGATGTTAGCATGAAGACATAATTTCAACACACTGAAATAAATGAAAGGAAGAACTGAGAAGCATAATTAGTATTTCTGGTAGACAATAGAGAAACTTTGATGAAAAAGTGAAACAGCTCTGTTGAAAGAAAATAAAGAATGAGAGGCATTCTAGGCAGAGAGAATAACATAAGCAAGACATAGGAGTGTGAAAGAGTGTGATACATTTAGAAAATCACCAGTTGACTAATGGAGCCATAAATGGTCATAAATGGGCTGGGGTACAATACAAAATGTCAGGAAACAAGTCCAGAGTTTGAACACAAAGCCATCACACATTTATAATATTTCCATACTCATGGAAGGTACATCAAAAATTCCTCCTGACAAGTTTATTTTTTTACTTCTATAGACTGTTTTACATTGGCCAAAGTGATCAATAAATGGTCATAATTCTTAGCAACTTTAGTATATAGTTTTTCTTATTGAGAACTTTCACCCTTTCCCTGCAGGAAGCAATGTAGGAGTCCTCTTTTCCATAGGCAGACCACCAGCTCTACTACTCCTGCCCACTGGAGTCATTCTTAGAGTGATAAATGTAAGTTTACTAGAACACATACACTAGATACAGTGATAGTTGATCTGATAATCAAGATAGCTGTAATATAACTGTTGGGTGGTAGCACATACAGTGTGAACAAAGAGCGATTCACACCTTAATGGTACAGAATTTACTGAATTTTCAGAATAGTATGGTATTTATGACTTATGAATAATTTATTTCTGGAATGTGTCATTTAACATGTTCACATTACACTTAACTACAAGTAACTGAAACTAGGGAAAGTGAAACCACATAAGGGGTCCCACTGTATATCATGTTTTATAGCTATATACATGTGGATATAAAATCTCTGTATCCTCCTTATAACACAGGTCTGACAATATTCTCATAATTTTGTACAGTATTTATGGAGTGGAACCATGATGAATTAGAGTGTATCGTTTTTTCCCACTCTAAGCAAATATAAAATAGGAAATATATATATGAGTACACATCTCGTGCTTGACACTCTTGGCAGATGTAAGTTTACATAACTCTAATTTTCAGGGTAGGAAATACATCAACTGACTTGCACATTCATATTAGCATGTGGAAATATTTTCAGACTTTCTCTTACAAAAGTAGAGCTCTGGTAGAAAGTGTCAGTCTCACTAGATGAAGAAAATATATATCAAAACTTTAAGGCTACTGTGATAGCTGAATTAGCAAGATACGGTTCTAGAATAAGAGAACTGTATGGAGAAGGAACTCCAAAATTTTGCATCGACTCTCCTTACGTGTTTGGCCAAATATTAATCTTTATGTGAGCAGGGGAAGATTCTACGTGACCTGGCAGAAAACAGCTATATATAGGTTGTGAGCTGATCAAAGATTACGGAGGTGACACAGTGCTGACAGTTACTGGACTTTAACCAAAGCTCTGCAGATTGTTCACTCAAGCCTCCTACCATGGGCTTAAGTTTTCAGAAATGGCTCATGTTGGAGTAGGGCTTCCACTACTATCATAAGGTAAGAACTAATATTAAACCCGCCCTACCTCAATTAAAATTAAGCCTTCATAGCCGGATGTGGTGGCTCACGCCTGTAATCCCAGCACTCGGGAGGCAGGGGCAGGAGGATTGCTGAGTTCCAGGCTTGCCTGGACTCCATAGTGAGCTCAGGGCCAGCCTGAACTACAAAGTGACACCCTATCTAAAAAAAAAAAAAAGAAAAAGAAAAAGAAAAAAAAATAAGCCTTCATAGGACCAAAAGAATATATGCTCATGAAATAAAAGAGATTACCACCAATGGGAAATACAAGAACATTGCTACAGATTTATAAATGTTGAATAATAAGAAGAAAATATGTATTATGATCTATTTAATGCCAATAAATTCAGTAATTTAGGATGGACAAATCATCAGTTCATAAAAGAAAAGGACAGTAAATTACATTTCCTTAAAATTTAAAGGGAGTCCTGATGCCTGGTCCAAGATAAGGATTAACTAGGAAGAGCTGCAGACTACAACACTACCTGTGAATACCTCACCCAGGCCAATGAAGAGCCTTCTAGCAAAGTTGATCTAAGAGAGGAATCTATGAAAGGCAGGAATAGGCTATACTTGTGCTTCCACTGGGCTCAGGCATTGGACAGGAATAGCAACTAGAAACTGTCAATCAATTATAACCCCCAAAGTAGATTTTCTCAAAGACAGTCTGAGCACCACAATTCTATGTCTGTCAAATTATCTAGTTTAAAAGAAAAAGTAAAAGTTTTGGGCAACTCGCAAAGGAAGATACACATATTACCAAAAGGAACATTATATTTTGTTTTCTACAACATTAGTCGTCAGAGTAATGTAAACCAGAGAAATCACTGCACAGCTCCCAGAGTGAAAAAATCTTTAAAAAAAAAATCTAACATTGGTGAGGGTGAGGGTGAGGGTAAGAGAATGAAATAACCCTTAAATAACCCTTAACTTTACTTCTGGGTGTGTAAAATGGTACAACCAGATTAGAAAATTTTCGATTTTCTTAGAGGTCAGAAGTATTCCCACTCTATGATCTAGTAATTTCTCTTATAAGTATTTAGTGAAGAAAGATGAAAACAAATGTTTATAAAAATACTTGTTTGAGAATATTCATAGAAATTTTACTTATCATAATCTAAAATGAAAAGAAGTTAAACATCTATTAATTAGCAAGTGGTTAAACCATGGTATGTTCATACAATGGAATACTATTCATTAATAAGAAGGAATGCCCTATGATATACATGGCAACATGGATGAATCTCAATAGCATTTTCCCCATAATAAATTGTTATTTGTTTGTTTCTACACTAAGAATCCTATTCTGGGCCTAGAGCATGCTAAGCCAAGTGTTTGACTATTAGATCTAGCCTAGCCCCTCCAATGCTATCCACATCATTCTACAACTTCTCTTCTATTCACTGTGATGTTTATGAGATATACAATGCTGATTCAGATGAAATTAGTTCATTGTAACAATTTGAATTCCACCACAGAAATAAAGCACAATTTATATATCCGTTCTCCCTTTAATAGGCTTTTAAGTTGCTTTCAAATCATCCCTATTTTAAACAATGTTGCAATGAAGGTTTCTGCTGAAGTCTCCTGACATACCTGCAAATCCCTAAAGGCAAAATTTCTGAGTCCTAGACCATGTGTTTTCAGTACTTACTGGACACTGACAAACTAAAGTGAATGTATGTTATTAACAGGGTTGAGTACTACTCTGTAGCTCATCCAGCCTTTTGACTTGCTCATTGGGTCCCTAATTTGCATCCCAAATAATATGGACTGAACAGAACTCTTGTTTCCATTTCATGGCCTGCAAACAAACTGATCCACTCCCAGGCTTTTCCATTTTCACAAATAATTCCACCATGCAGCACAGCGATATATTTTATTTTCAACTTTGCTTCACTCTGTACCTCTCTTTCATCTACTCCTCCAAAACCACTATCATCAGGAGGGATGGTGTGCTCAGGGTGACATGGCTGTAGACAACCATCACCATCATCAATACCAAACACTACTATCCTTCCAGCCCAGGTTACCATCATCTCTGTGGACCACTGTGACAGCACTAGACCTTGAATTTTATTCTGTTTCTCACCAGTCTTTTTAAAACAAATCTGAGCTTATAATTTCCTTGTTTGAAATCAGCCACTGCTCTTGGAATAAAAATTCAACATTCTTGGTTCGTGTGCTTTACCCAGTTACTCTGAGTCATTTTTGGAAATGCATCAGCGGCTCCATCTGAATCCTCAGGACTCAGTGGCTAGAGTGGATGAATGGATGAAAGATTTCTTGCTCATTCTTGCAACAATGGCCAAAATCAAAGAAAAAGTAAATGGATAAATTAACAAATAGTGAGTAAATAAAACAGTCATATCTATATTTCTCTCCAAAAGAGGGAGCAATAGAGTTATCGTCACCTGAATAATGTGCAGTATCAACAAAATTAAGCAAATTTAGGAAATTAAAGCTGTTACCAGATAAATCCTGGGTTTACCAAGTGTATTTTTATTTAAATTGTTTAGGAATTTGTTTATGGTATATGTTAAATACTTTTGTTATCTACATATTATATTTTAGCATTCTATTTTCATACTAATATTTACAAAATGTTATGGATATTTTATCAAGATTCTACTGCTGGATTTCCTACCTTTTAGTTAAATCAAGCAGGCTGTCATGATCTTACTAAGTAGTTTCAATTTCTTACCTTAAACATGTATTATTAAAATTTTAAGGATACAGAAATCTTTTAAAAGTTGTATCCTGAATGCTTACATATTCACCATCTAGCTGTGGTCATTTTTAGTATGTTGGCCATTTTGATTTCCTACTTCTCCCTACAAACATATAATGTTTTAGCCAGAAATAAATTATAGACAATGATTCATCACTGCCAAATGCTTAAACCTGCAACTTCAAAAATAAAAGAATTAGTCTTCATAATCCCAGCCCAATTATTTAACACAGATAATTAATAGCAATACCCTGTATTACCTAATAACTGGCCTGTATTCATATTCTCCCAACTGACCTCAAATTTTATTTTGTAGACGTTTTTCAAGCTAGAGTCCATGAGGGCTAACACATTTTGCTAATTGTTATGTCTCTTTTTTCTACAATGGGCCCTTTGAGAAGAATTTTTTTCATGACACTGATTTTTGAGACCAGGTCAGTTGCCTTTGAAAATGTTCGCATTCTGGATCTGTTTCAGGTTTTCTTTATGATGCCATCTAGCTCTTTCCTCGATTACCTATTTTTCCTCTAATCTCAAACAACAGAAGCCTTATTACATTCAGGTTAAATATGTGTTTTTGCAAGAATACTTGAATAGCGATGCTGAGTAGTCCATATTCTTTCAGAAAACAATTTCAGGCTGCTATGTGATTAGTGATGCTAAATTTAATCACTCTTTTGTAAAGCTGAGATTTTCTGTTTAAAATGAGCAGTTAATCTTAACCTAAGCATCTAATGGAGCAGCATCAGTACAGTGTTTCCTGTGTGCCAGGCACAGTGCCAACTCTCTACCCTTCTCAACAATCCTAGAAAGTAAGGATTATTGTACCTTTAAGGTGAAGAGATGGAAACTCCAATGGGTTAAGTCACTTTGTCCAGGAGAGAATCTAGTTTCCAGCTACATACTTTTGAACACTGACAAATGTCTAGACAGGACAGCTAACAAGTTTTCCTGGGTCCTAATTTATTTCCTTGGTTTTTTAAAGAACAATCATAGGCAGATAATGTTTCCAAAATGAATTGATGATTTATATCTAAAAATTGTTTTTAAAAAGCTTTTAGACCTTAGTAATTATTCAAGAAACTTTCTATGTAATGTTTTTAACTCCTAAACAAATTTAAATGCATAACTGTTTATTGATAGAAGTATAACTTACTTTAATTTACATAGTTGTTTTTTTTTTTTTTTTTTTTTTTTTTGCGGTACCGGGGATTGAACTCAGGCCCTTGTGCATCCAAGGTTGGTGCGGTACCACTTGAGCTAAATCCCCAGCTTTTACATAGTTTTTTTAATAGTAAGCATAACTTTGGAAACTTATTTTCTGTCTTAATCACTTTTCTTGTTGCTGAGACAAAATACCTGACACTTAAAGGAGAAAAGGCTTACTTAGCTTACAGTCTGTAGAGGTTTTAGTCCATAATTGGCCAGCTCCAAGGCAGGGCAGTGTGGCAAAGGAGTGTCACAGAGGGGAAACAGTTCACGGCCAATGGAAGACAGAGGGCAGAAGGCACCAAGCTACAAGCTACAGTAAGCAGCTTCTTTCTGTTCCTTTTATGTTCTGCCACTCATACCCAGAACTATGACAAACCAACCAGTGGAATAATCACAAACACTTAACCATAGCATCACACACCCTAGATCCAGCCGCTTCTGAAAAAGCCCCACCTGTGACTGCATGAGGCTTTGGGGGAACATCTCAACACAAAGACATTTCCCCCCTTGAAAGTGAGGGGCATGGCGTGGGGAACATGGATGACTGAAGCATCCCCTTATCGCTCTAAGGACTATAGGAAAGACCGGTAAGTAAGTCCATCTCAGGTTACACTGATAACAAACATATTCATGCTTCTTTCGTACAGACGTGCTCCATTCTCTTCCATTTTAGGGGGAAATGAGACTCCAAATTTTAAATATAATATATTCTACTTTTGCCTTTCCACTGGTTGTCCCTCAAAAGAGCAAGTCCATGAGTTGTAGCCTCTGAGCTTAGAGTCTGGTCGGTTCTGGCTCACAGATAAGATATAATACAAAGAAGTTTTAAGGAATAACTACTGGCTTAAAGAAACAGATAATTACTCTCATGTGGGAATTGCATACTTCTTTTTAATAAAGTTCTTATACTCAGGTTAGGAAATACCAGAATGGCCTATTCATACTCCCTACTATCAGCACTTCGTATTTAATTTTCTACTGTCTGATTACTAATCCTAGTCACTACACTTAAAATTACTCAGTCTACATATTCCTTGCTCTCCTTGTACCATGTAATTATATGGTCTACTGTTTACACAGCTTTCACCTTTTTTCCTGCAGGTGTCCCATGACACCCCACTCCCCAGCCTTTCTCCTAGTTCTCTGACCATTATTACTCTTATAGCTTTTGACGGAACTCTCCTCTGTCTGTACCACACACCCGGGTGTTCTCCAGGGTCATGTCCCCGGCCATCTTCTTAGTTTTGTGCTCTTCCTGAGTGATCTCTTCACGCCTTTGGCTTCAGCCACAGCTTGTGCTGGCCTGACTCCCAACTCTGTCTTGGAAACAGAAATCCTTACAAGTCGCCCATAGGCATACACATGACTTCCAACAGTCCACCCTATGTCCCCAAGGAAGCTGAACACATCCCAGACTAAATTTATGTGTTCTCTGGCTCCTTCCTCTGACCTGCTCCTCCACTTTTATTCTCCATTTGCTTAAATGTACCACGTCTTCGGGAGCTCTGCAGGTGAGAAACACAGCATTCATCTTTGACTCCTCTCTTCTCACCTCTCATCCTGTGAAATACCAAGTTTTGTGAGACTAACACTTAAGTCTTTTCTATCCTCCTTTCTTCCTCTCCATAACCTATTGGGTTACTCAACAGGGGGACAGATGTCTGCAAATTTCCTAAATGGTCTCCCTGACCCAGCCTACGTCCCTTTTGGCCCCACAGTCAGCTTTCTATGGCCATGATGGCCACATACCCAGAAACCTGATTAAATTAGTCCTCTATTTAAAATGTTCATGTGTGCTCCCGTTGCCTCTTGGAAAAACTTTGAGTTTTTTTTTTTCTTTTTTGATGATACTGGTAATTGAATCCAAGGCTTTCCCACTGAGATAGTTCCCCAGTCCTTTTTTATTTTTTGTTTTAAAACAGACTCTTGCTAAGTCACTACATTCCCTAGGCTTGGCTCAAACTTGCAATTCTCCTCACTCAACCTATTAAGGTGCTGAGATGATAAGCATGATGTGTAGCATAGGAGATCCCTCATGTTCTCTATCCTACTTCCTTTCTAGAGCCATTCCAGGACAACCTCTTTAATCATAGAGAACTAAAATAATCTTACAATGGGGAGCATCTTTTCCTCATTTCTTAGCTTCCACACCTATAGCTTATTCTGCCAAAGTGTGCCATTCCCAAATTTTAATGCTTACCTCACATATTTCCTTTAAAATTAATGCTAGACATTATATCAAAGAAACTTATCAAGTAATCTATTTGGCCATTATTCCATTGAAAAATGTGTAATTCCAAGTAATTAAACATGTTCATCTTCAGCAATGACTGATTTACTTTAAAATTTTGAGTTCTTATATATGTTTACTTATTGTGTATAAAATTCAACTTACTTTCCTAATTACTCCATTTGTTATTGAAAATGAAATCCAGCTGTCAGCCCTAGAGGCCTGACTGAGTTGTGGTACCAGACTACTTCTAGTCTCTAACCATTCATGGAATGCTATATCCCACCCACAACAGTCAAACATTTGTCAAAACAAACCTGCTACATGAAACTGTCGATATTTACATTATGCATTTGGAAAGGAACCTATGCAAGAATGATGTTCAGAGGCTTTCCTCTATAGCAAATTGATCATTGGAACATAAAGTGTGACAATTTTTGTATATTGCTGATGGTCTAACCACATGTAGTGCATTAGGCCACCTTCCATGTGAAATTGTCTAATTTTAACCCTGTCAGCATTTACTTAGGAAATCATATTTTGATTAGGTAGCCATCCATCTTAGGGATAATCCCTATGTACAGCAACAGGTAGCAAGGCCAGGTGCAAAGATCAACATGCATTTGGAGTCAGTCAAATCTAAATTTTTGTTGTGCTAACTGTGCATACCTAAGCAACCTCTAATTTGTTGGGTTCTTATTTCCCTTCCTTAGTACATAATAACCGGAGCAGCATAGTATTAAATAAGTTAATGTATATAAGCCACCCTGAACTGAATTTATGAGTTCCTCTTCATCTTTCTCCAATATAACAGGCTTTGGACTAAAGAAACATATCTATTGACCTGACAGTTCTATTTATGTATCTATCCTGTCTACACACCTATGATATTTAGGCAAAAATGAGCAAAAAGAACATTGGTCAGAATATAATCTAGTTATAGACCCTGGGTTCACATGAAGATAAGTTTCAGTTAAACTCATTGTCATTTACATCTGTTTGGTTTTTTTTCTGAGTTTCACCCTTATTTACTATTTCTATTATGTGAGTTATCAGCAAACATCTATTTCTATCTTTTGGCTACCACTATTTTTCTCATTATAGATACTGCTAAAAATGTTGAAATTAATGGACTCAAGAAATGCAGAACTCTAGGACTCCCTTGCCTACAATAGTTCAACTCCTTTGAAAAAGTATCTCAGGTAAAACTAGATCTTCTCAAAGACACAATACCCAGGATCAAAGATGGCATTTGGGACAGTAAATGACAATTTTTCCAGAGTTTGGTGAGGAGGCTAGTTGTGGAAATGGAAGCATATTTTTATGACAGATGGAATGTGTTTCTTCTGAGTAGGGGATAACTATCATTTCTTTGGACTTATTTTTCCAGGTAAATCTTTGAATAATTCACTTGGAAAAACACAGTAAGGTTCACAATATTTAAACCATCTCACAGGAGCCCAGTCTAATATTTTCCTGCCAAACCACACTGCCATGTAGAAGAGAAAACTAACACATTAACATCCAAAAGGTTGTGCTATGGAGGAAAAAAAAGAATCCAAAGGATCGAGGAGGGTGTCAAGAAAGTAATAAAAGATTTTGCCCGCTAATTGAATTGTTTATGTCAATCTCAGTTCTGATTCCATAATTAGTATGAAGAGAGAAAAGGTATGGATTTGTTGAGAAAGAGGACGTGAGTTGAAATCGCATCCACAGCACTATAGCAGTCACTAACACTGTACTAGTTAAGTTCTCTTTCCTGAGCACATGGAAGGATCAAATTTTCAACTTACTTAAAGTTAGGTATTTGGCAGGGAAAGATGAGCACAAGTCAGATCAGTCACTTCGAATGGCAGCTGAAGAGTAGATGCATTAATTCTTTCCTTTTGCCATTATTATGGGCAATACTCCAACTATAGCCTGAGCCCCAGAGCAGTGCCTCTGACAATGCAGAGAAGACCCCTAACGAATCCCCTTTTCCATAGTCAGGTAGTGCGAGGGAAAGACAAACTTGTGTTATATGGTGTTCTAAGTTTTGGGAGTTGCCTGTACATCCACATAATCCAGTTGTCCTGAGGGATACGATATCTCTCAAATTATAGAAGAACTTCTTGCTTCTTTTAAACATTTTGGTTCTCATTTCAAATTAGAGACAACTATAAAAATAGCTACTGTCATCCAAGAGCCTAATACTATGGTACAAAGAGTAAATCTCTTTAACAATGGTAATTCTATCCTTGCCAGATCTCTAACTGAAGATGGAAGGATGTATTCAGAATGCTTCCTTCACAAAGTCTGGTTTTATATGAGAGAGTACAGTCTCAAGGATAACACATCTCCAAAGAACCTTAAGCTTCTAGAGCAGAATCTATACTCACACATTAGTGAATAAAATCAGGTGCTTAAAACTAAAGAATTTTGGGGCTGGAGATTTAGCTCAGTGGTTCCGGCACCTGCCTCACAAGCGCAAGGTCCTGAGTTTGATCCCCGGTAACCACATACAATGCTGGGCATGGTAACTCACCCCCAGCAGCCATCAATACCACATACCACAGTGCTGGGCGTGTGGCTCACACCTGTAATCCCAGCACTTGGGAGGCAGAGGCAGAAGGATTGCTGAGCTCTGGGTTTGCCTGAGCTACATAGTGAGCTCAGGGCCAGCCTGAACTACAAAGTGAGACCCTGTCTCAAAAAAAAAAAAAGCTAAAGAATTTTACAGTTCAAAGGAGTAGATTCAAGCTGTGCATCCCACTAGCCACCTAACGAATTGCTGACTATGGAGCAGAACGTCCTTCCACCTTACTTTCCTGTTCCCAGACCTAAGAGCTCTGTGGTCTGGGCTGAAACCAGGAAGCCTGCGCCTGTCATGTTGCACCACTCACCATCCCTCCCCTGTGCTCCCTGCTGATTGGTTTGTTATGCCTGTATGTAGTAGGCTATGAATTACCAACTCTTCTCTCTTCCCTATGGGCAGTCCCTAGATAGCTCCTGTCTATAATGGATAGCAAACTGTATTGTTCAGAGTTCTCCAGAGGAACCAAACTGATAGAAAATATCCACATCATTATGCAAGAGAATGTATTAGGTAGGCTTGTAAGATCAGAGATGAGAGTCCACAATGGCTCTCTGTGTGCGAGAGAGCCTGAGGATTCAAGAAGACACAAGCAACAGAAAAAAAGATTGACAGTGCTGCCCTAGTCCCAAATTGAAAGTCTGAAGGCTCACTGGAAACTCACTGGTTTTGGAAGGCTAAAGAACCTAATGTCCTGGAGACACACTTTCAAAGCAGTGTCAGCAATTAACACACCCACTAAAGACACTGGAGTTCTTTGAAAAAGGTCCACTTCCTTCTTTACTCCCCCTTTTTATTCCATCCAGGCTACAACCCCATTGATTGAAGCTCTCCACCATCAGAGTGCGTCTTCCACCTTTATTTTGCTGGCCTACACGTCAATCATTCACAGACACCCCCAGCACTGGGTTTTACTAATCAGCTAGGCACTTCTTATGCTAGTCAAGCTCACATACCATAACTACCTGTCATACCAAGACAAACTTTAAGCATTTTCTGTGAAGACCTTACTGCACCCAAATATTCTACTCATGTATCAGTCTTTCTCCTTATTTCTATACCAAAACAGACTGCTTTGTATCCCTTGTCCCTTGCTTCAAGTCCCATCTCCTGAAATAAAACAATACTCCTGTACACATTTATGTGGGAATTAGACAATCACATTGGCCCTTAATCTTCAACTCTTTATTGGCAGTTTCATGTCTAGATTCTTCATTTCTTGTCAGACCTACAGTTTTCATTATCCCTCTTAAAATATGGTGTATAAACTTATTTTGTCAAGTAAAATATAATTTCACTGGTAGTATAAATACCATCTGTTGTGATAATGGGTAAGTCTCCAAAGCCTATCAAGGTCTTTGGCTCATTGCAAAAGCTCAATAAATATGATGGAGTAAATGCATTAGTATAAACAATAACACCTGGCTTGATCTGCACCAGTTCATTTGAGACCACATCTTTTTATCACTATCACAGGCCTTCTCTCTCCCACTAGTTCTGGCTTCCACTTCCTTTCCTGTGCACAACCACACAGGAGAGCATCTCCCCATTCTCAGTGTCTCTCTCAGCAGAGCAGGGAAGATTGCATGTGAGTCTACACTCAAGCTCATCCTCCTGCGTCCTCCTTGCAGTTGCTTTGCGGGGCCCCTGCAGGCTGTGCTGCTGCACCAGGAAATATCTTGGCACACACTGGCTCTGTGGGCAAGTGAGTGGAAAGCACAGTCTTCCCCCAGCCGTAAAATGTCTGTGAGGTCTGCTGTCTGCCTCCTCTACACTCCTCTCATTTTCTCCACTACTCACCATCCTGCACTTGTTCTCCAATCACAGTGCTTTCTTCAGATTTTTAAGCTGCTACATTTCTTTCTGCCCTGAGGCCTTTGTATCTGCTCTTTCCTCTGCCAGAAAGTTCTCTCTCCCTTCTCCTACTCATCTTCATCTAGTTGACCTTTATTCTTATCTGTACTCAAGCATCAGGTTCTCTGATGGCATTCCTCCTCCCTAGACGAGGTCTCAATGTTATTTTGTTTTTCCCCTGGTACTGTACATCTTCCCTTCAAAACTAATCACAATTCGTAACTGTGCAGTAACTCATGCTCCATGAAGGCAGGAGCCTTGCTCTTTTAATCACTGTCAGGTCTCTGGAATCTGAAAGAGGTTGAGATACATAGCAGTAACTCACAAACTATGTGTTGAAAGAATATGTCAGCAGCCTTCTCATTCAGTAAGTTCAAAAGCTACATGAGGGCAGAGAATGTTATTTTGCAGATATTTGCATCCCTAAGAAAAGAGCTAAATGATATGTGTCACAAAGCTGGTGAGCCAGTGTTTGATAATAATAAGAATGAATGGGAAGAAAAGCAGGAGAATACAAAGAAAGAAATGGAGAAAAAGAACTAGAAAGAGCACTCCTACCTTTATCTCAGTTTAGGTGATAATTATCTACCCTCTGTAGTTATGTTTCATTAACATCCCAAGACTCTTCTTGGTCAAACAGCAAAGGATGTGAGAGATACTGGGACACAGAAATCTGCCTTATTTCTACAAAGGGGTCACCAGCAAACAGAAAGTCAGGTAGGACAATTCTATTTCTAATGGCCCCTGAGAAATCTCAAGGGATCCCATGGGTTTACCAAGCCTCACAGCGGGTTCTATATCCAATTATCCATAGAAGCTCAGATCTGGATTTGGTTTATTGGTTAAATTAGTAGAAAACAAAACCTACCATTCACCTACTCTATAACACACACTCTCATGCACACACACTCTCTCTCTCTCTCTCACACACACACACACACACACATCTCTTTGCTGATATATTTGTTTCTTTGAATGTGCACATATATGTTCATGTCACACCGAGATACTTGTTCATAGGTATAGATAGTGCCACTTGTGGCATATGAATATAATCCAGCAAATATATATTTATATATAGAGAGAAACCTATAATATATATTTATCAACATACTTTATACACTTATATATGAGCATATTCATTTTTTCTTTCACTAATTTATCCATTAAAATATATACAATGTCTTCTATGAGCCAGGCTCTGTTCTAGTTGTTTTGGATGTATCAGTGATTAAAACCTTGTACCCCTCCAGTGCTTATATTTCAGTGGGATCAATGAAAAAGTTAACATGATAAACAAGTAAAGGATCTCTTCAAAGGTGATCAATGCTAAGACAGATCAAGAACATGGGCTGGAGCGGGAAGGCTTCAATTTTAAATTAGTGAGCGAATACTTATATAGATTTTATTGAGAAGCTGACATTTGAACATACTTAAAAGAAATGAAGAAAGGATGTGTGTTAGATCTTCTGGGAAGAGTGTTCTGACTGCAGTGAACAAGCAATGTTAAGATGCAAAAAGGAGAACATATCTGATATCTGTAGTTCATCAGGTTAGCTTGAAATCAAGTGATGGAGGAAGATATTATTCAAGCAAAAGACACAGAGAATGTAATCAGAAGTGATAGGGACCATCTCAGATAATACATATGGATATTATATGTAGATGCTGTGCAGGTATGTAGTATACACATATACACATACACTTCAATGTAGTTTTTGTTTTAAATGTATTTTTAGTCCTATACCTGTTTTTATGGTCTAAATATCTGTTGTAAAATATATAAGAAAATGTAATTAGTATGAAATGTGTGATTGCTTGTGTCTCTGTATTCTATACTTTAGTAACAAATGTTCTTTTGTGCTTCTGTTATGCAGTTGAAAGGACATGCGACTTTATGAAATGCATGGTCTCCCATCTGCAAGTGTGCATGTGTACTTGCACTACACTGATATGCATGTCTACATCTATTTAATAAGCATGTCTAAGTGGCCATGCATCATTTCAGATGACAGAGCAATCTCACTGTTGTATAACTGTGTGAACTGTCCATGCATTCATGGATTGTCTGCAGGCATCTGGCAAGAGGCAAGTTCTCAACTTTCCTCTTGATCATTCTTCCTCTGGAGAGATTTGCAACCCAAGACACAAAGGAATAAATAGAAGAAATAAGGAACCACGGGGAGATTTTTAAGCCTATGAGTCTTAAATTGTGAAGCTTAAGAATCAGAGCTATGTGATTCTGGAGAATATGCAAGCATTCTATGACATCAATAAAACCTTGGCTTGATTCTGGTGCTCAGTGTTTACCACAGGAGTTAGAAATGCCAGCCTATTCTTTGTCATATCCTGCAGGAGAATTTCTTTTGTTTTTTTCTTCAACTTGTTGCAGACAAATAAATTGCTGATCCATTTGGATTTTAATTTGAGATTTTATTTTTTAAAAGCTTGGTGTATAGGGTGAGATTGACGGTTTCTTTCTTTCTTTCTTTCTTTTTCATTTTCCCTACTTGCCAAAGTTGTGAGCCTAAGGCCAGGTTAATTAAAGTCAATGGAGAATGTATTTTTTTATTAAACTTTTTCTCTCTATTGATTTTTCCCTCGCCTACAAATAGTACAGACTTAGTTCTCAAAATCAAAAACACTGTAGAGCAAAGAAAGGAATAATCAGACTCCCAAGGAGATTTACAAACTCAGGTGTGAGATTTCAGGAGTTGCTAGGATTTCAGAGGTGGCTAAATTGGCAAAATGATAAGACTCGAGCCCCACTAAGGGTAGTGACACACAGGTGTGTGAGCCCAACCTCCCAGGTATTCTTGGCTTATCAAAACTTGGTTGGTTTCCTCATGGTGCAAACACGTGTATGATTACATCAGCCTCCTACTATTCTTCCCACTTTTATTCTATTCTCCATCTCATAAATATACACGTCTTCCCAAGGAATAATTCTGATTATTTCATTAGTAGAATCAAAGTCTTCAAAGGCTTCCTCTAAGCAAGGATGAGAAATTATACTCCACAGGCCAAGTCCAGCTCAAGATTTGTTTTGTAAATAAAATTTTATTGGCACGCAATCATGCTTACTCATTTACGTATTATTGCTGCTTACCCACTATGACAATACAGTTGAGTAGTTATAACAGAGACCACATGGCTTCTGCACCTAAAATATTTACTATCTGGCCTTTCATAGAAGGATTATGCCAATCTCTACTCTAACCCATTAAATAAGGACCATGGTCTCAGTCTAGCATTTAAGATCTTCAAGACAAAATCCACAGGCTGATTTGTCACCTTAGTTCCTATACTCCCTACCTGCTGGGTATTTCCAGATACCTACTAGCAGAGTTAGGTTGACTCCTGTCAGTTTTTTCTTCTGGTAGCAATACTCAAGTCTTCCATTGGGGAATGGCCTCTGAGCCTTTATGTCTCTAGGGAGCTAATCTTACCTCCAGCCTCACCGTACCACCTACCCCTAGAAAAGAACCCATGACAAGATCTGTAAATCTGTGTATTCCATTCACTTTGTCATGAGTGATGCTTAAAATCAAAACTAGACCATTAAGGTAGAATAATTGGACTTATGGTGTAACTAGAAAACTACTTTTTTTCCACCAAGTTCTTAAATCTGGGTCAGATATAACTTAGTACTGGGTAAAGTTTTCTTGAGAATTAAACTAATACAAAAGAAAAAGAGCCAAGACTCAGAGAAAAAAGGGGCTCTTGTTTTAATATTTTTAGACACCTGGTTCAAACTATATGTGAAGCTTGATTGCTTATTTACTATCCTTTTCATGAACCAGTCCAATTTTGTTTTTGACAGTCTGCATGGACTTGTACCCTTTGCAATTGATACAGTCCCAGTGAAAACACTCTTCCTGGTGCCATGTTTATTGATCCTGTTCTGGCTCCTCCTTCTACCTTGAATGTCTTCTTCCTATTTCTCTGTGACCACAATTTTAATGAGATGTTTTGCATATCTGCATGTCACCCTTGAACACAAGGCACACTCATCTTCTATCATTCCAGTTTAAGTATATGTGCCACCAAATGAACACCTTCCCACCTCTTACCCAGATTTAAAGACCCATTACAAAGTTCATTTTCTCTATGAAACCTCTTCTGACCACTCAATACATATAACCTTTCTCATTGCTATGGCTTGTGATTAGATGTCATTCTCCTCCCCAAAGCCTCATGCCTTTTCAGAGGTGGCTAAATGGCTAAATCTAGAATGTCATTGATTCATGGTGGGGCTAGGCCTGAGGGTCACTAGGATTAAGGGCATGAGTGCTACCCACCCTAAGTAGCCTGAATAAGATAAAAGGGGCAAAAAGATGCTGTTAAGGTCCCTTGTTATTTTTTCTGTCTTCTGCTATCATGTATTGTTGCCCCTCTGCCAGCCTGCCTTGGAGCCAGCTGATTATGGATGGAAACTGGTATGGACTGTAAGCCAAACCTTTCTCCTTTAACTCTGGGCATCAGGTATTTTGTCTCAGAAACAGGAAAAAGTAACTGAGACTCTTGTTTTTGAGCTCTACATCTTATTTCTACTTTTCTTTTCATCCAGTGCTATGCCTTTTGCCTTACATAAGTGCATTTAAAATTTTGTTGAGTGAAAAACAGCTAGTCTGGAAAGATTTACCTTTAACTAGTGTGTTTGGGTGCTTGCTTCTGCAGGACATATATTAATGAGTGTATTTGGGCAATGGGAAAGGTTTCAGACTGAAGCACGCTTTCATCTGCCTTATGAAGCTAATTCTAGCCAGGTTGTGGCAGTGTGGTACTCCAGCAGGATCACAGTGAGTTTGGAATCAGCTGCGTAATGAGTTCAAGGCCACCCTGAATGATATAACAAGACCTTGTCTTAAAAACAAAGGAAAGTTAATGTCGGGCATGGTGACTTATGTCTATAATCCCAGCAATTGGGAGGCAGAGGCAGGAGGTATTTTCTTGAACCTGACAGTGGAAGATGGCTGATTCTCATTCCATAGGATGGCCCTCCTTTAATCTACTTTCATTCCGTGGCTCCTCATGCCCGACTCAAGGCAGATATCCTCAGCAGAAATACCTCAGCAGTAAGCACCACAAACCTCTCAGTGCATTCCATGCAAAGCATTAAGCATCATCTTATCTGGCCCCCAGTGACATTAAATCTTGAGGATGTGATCAAACTTTTGTGAGTTTGCTCCTTTTATTTTTATGATTGACAAATATTTTGTTGCAAGATATTCCAAACTAATCCACGTAGTATACTTCAAAAAACTTCCACCCAGCTGATTTAACATGCATTAATAATTCCTGTCTGAACCTATCAACAGCACAATTCTGTCAAATGATAAATTTCTGTCTTCATCATCCCTCTTAATTAGTAGCTGGATTTTACTGAAGGAAAAGCAAGGGATTTCTCTCTCTCTCTCTTTCTCTCTCACTCACTTCCCCTCTTCTTTACCTTCTTCTTCCTTCAGTATGGACTCAAGGATTCCTATTTCTGTTACAATCACTATTTATTTTGTTTTTTGGGCTTTTTTTTTTGTTTTGAGACAGGGTCTCACTTTGTAGTTCAGGCTGGCCCTGAGCTCACTATGGTGCCCAGGCAAGCCACCGCGAACTCAGCAATCCTCCTGTCTCTGCCTCCCGAGTGCTGGGATGACAGGCGTGAGCCACCATGCCTGGCACTGTGGTATGTGGTATTGATGGTTGGTGGGCGTGAGTCTCCACACCCAGCATTATATGTGGTTACCAGGGATCGAACTCAGGACCTTGCGCTTGCGAGGCAGGTGCCAGAACCCTGAGCTAACCCTCCAGCCCAATCACTATTTATTTTGATCCATTGTTGTAGATTAGGACAGCAGGAACCCCTTCAACCTGACTCTGATTTCCTTTTGACTTGGCCTTATATTCTTTCAATATTTTCCTATTTTCTGTTGTCAAAAATGTTTTATACTTCTCCTGCCCCAGCCTCATCTTTTTATTACATGCAGCCTTGGTTCTTTTTAGTGTACAATTCTACTTTGAAAGCGAAATATGGAACTGAGTATACACACTGCTACTAGATTGGCAATGTTTCTAGATCCTTTCAGCAGTAAGAAATATATGAATGTATATGCATACACTCACATACATACCCATAGAGAGATATATACCTACATAGGCACTTGTGTTTATGTCTGCACCTATGTATATGTATTTTAAGACAATGCTATGAGTTTACTTCTGTATTTCCAAATCTAGTCTAACACTTAAGTTTTATTTCTAGCTCTCTTCTTTCCATACTTCTAATTCTTTTCTCTCATTGTGCTGAACACTGACTCTGATATTTAACCAAACTACCAAGATCTTCTCTTGCCTTTGGAGTCACCAGAGAGCTCTCAGTGTGTTCAAATTGCAGCAACTCAATAAATCGGTACTGTCCTTTGATGCCTGGTCTAGGGATAACCTTGTCTTTAGCACTAAACTGACTACAGACATTTTGGGAGGCTGGGTGTGCTTCACTGTCTGACTATACCTGGCAGGAGAAGCTCTTTCTCTGGCCTTACAGGATTCTTAAAATGAGAAATGAAAAAATATTTTCAAAATCTCCTTGTTGTTCTCTAGAGACAGGTGCTTCATAAATTCAAGGGGTCAGCATTGTTGCTGTGTAGAAAAACTCTTCTCCCTCCATCTCATTGTGCAAAGATGGAGACCGTTTTTTGAGAGTCACTGCTGTTCTCAGGTTTCTAAAAAGATAAAGCAGCTAAATACTGCAGTAGGTGCAACAGTACCAGTCAAAATGTATTGTGAACAGCCCTCTACTTCTGTATCTTTAAAATGTCTTTTACTTAAATAAATGTAGCACAATAGAAAGAATGTACATAAGCCCATCTTGTTGTTTAAAACAGGGTATGGTTTCAAGTTTGGGGTCATATGTAAGAAGTCAGAAGTGTCCACATAGGCTTCACCACAGATTACTGTCTTCTCCTCAGTTCATAGTATCAGAGAAAATGATGTTCTTTCTGGCTAAGTCCCTTCTTTTAGAAGAAGGAAATTGATTTGGTCCTGGAGGTTTTCATAAATGCACCAAGTGACTTTCTCAGCATCACCTGCAGCAGTAAATGAAGAATCAAGGGTCAGTAAAAGGATGCTATCCTCTTCATTCATCTGACAGCTGCTTCCTCACCTCTAGTTATAGGTATGTTGGACTATGATTATTCATTGCTGACTGTATTTCAGCCCATTAAACTTAGACACACACAGACATAATGTATTTTGAGCCTGTGTAGGATCATTCAGAATAGCTGAGGTAGGAAAGAACTTTGAGCTCTTCTTGTCTCAGTGCATCCTTTTACATATGAGAACATTTTATAGACGAACTTTTGTCCAAAACAAATTCCACTGACCAGGCTTTGCTTCTTCTCTCTTGTAATTTGTCCTCCGGCCTTTAAAAGTTATGTTTTTGTTAGGGATCAGCTCTGGGTTTATATTTTAAGATACCATATTTCTCCCAAATGAATTTTAACTAAGAGAAGTGACAAATTAAGCTTCTCCTCTCACTCAGTTCTACTCTGGATACCCGGCACAGTGAAAAGTACATTTAAATGACTCTAATCCTGGCACTGCCAGGATCCATGCAACTGTGACCTTGGATAGGTCCCTCACCTTCTTGAACTCTTCACTTCTTCATCTTTGAAATACAAATGTTGGGTTAACACATCTATTCATTCAACAAAAAGTACTGAACAAATACAAATGTTCTTGCATTTCCTTTATTTGGTACATGACCTTGGGTAGTTATCAAATTTATCTGTAATTCAGTTCTCATTTCTATAATGGAGAATAATAGATAATGATAATAATAACAGCAGCAAGCAATTAGTTATTCATTGCTTTGCTGTGAGGATTAAATGGGATGACCATGTAAAGCACTTATAACAGTAATTGGCACGTGTGACAAGCACTCCAAAATTGTTTGCTGCTGTTGTTATCATCATTACTATTTCTGATAGCATTTCCCTGTTGACTCTGGCCAAGCTGATCTTTCTCTCATCTGTAAAGCCAAATTCTATTTGGCCTTGATGGCCCAATTTAAATTCTCTTCCAAGAAATACTCCCTGACTATAGCCAGCTTCTTCCCTGCAACTCCTCCCCATTATACTGATGTCACCATCTCATTTGCATGTCATGTATATGCATGCATGACCCTTTCCTCTGGGCTCTTTGCTGGAACGGTTTCCATCTCATCTTTGCTCAGTACAGGACCCAGTCACATTCAGGGAATTAATAATAATGGTTGAATACTGCTTAAAATAGTAGGTTTATATTAGTTGAAGAAATAGTTGTGTTGATTTTGTACTAATATACCCAAGAGAACTTTCTCTATGTGTTGTTCATAATATAGTTAATTATAGAATCAAAAAACTACAGTAGTAATCTCCAGTGTTGCTCTCTAGACCAAGTCAAGGGATACTATGCTTGAGTTACTTTCCTTTTATTTTTTCCTCTCTTCTTCTTTCTTTCCTTTCTTTTTTTCTCTTTCTTTCTTTTTTTCTTTCATTTTCCTTCCTTCCTTTCTTCCTTTTGCCCTTCCTTTCTTTCTTTCTGTGTGTGTGTATGTGTTTGTGCATCCATGTAGTTTTTCTGAGACATGGATTGTCTATGCAGTCCACACTTGAGTGCTGGACTACCTACCTCAGCCTTTGAAAGCCTTAGCCTCTGAGTGCTGGAACTGTAGTGCTGAATGCCCACATTAGAAAAAGTGTGATCACAAATAAATAACCTAACAACATATCTCAAGCCTGACCAGAGTGCCTTAAATATGTTAAAGACTGGGACTCACCTACCAAACACTGATTAGTGGGGAAGGAGAGATTGCAAAGGCTTTGTTTATAAATATTGAGAATGTGAATCAAATGGTAGAGTTCAAGTGTATGTTACTTCTAACAACATTTTTAAGGTTTCCTCCCACAAATAAATGATTAATTTCATTTAATAGCCATATAAGCTGAGAAGTGTTTTGCATTTTTTTAATGTTCATCAAAATAAACTTTATTTCCACAGCAAAGATCCTGAGTAAATAGTATCAACTGTTATGGGAGAATATATCAGAAACAGCAATGTACTAAATGATAATAGATTCTAGGTTAAACCAGATAGGTACAAACTTGAATTATCTACTTTGCCTTTCTGAGTTTTAATTTCCCCCTCATTAAAATTAGTGCAAGTATAGCAGCAACATGACATTAACTGGGAGAGTTTTGAGCTCAGTTTAGCAATATCTTACTATAATGCTGCTTAATTCTGCCAGATGTAGGTTGTCATTGTGAAAATATTTGGGGGGGGGGGATCCTGAAAACTGGTTGGGGAAAATTTTTGTTTTAGTGATGCCCTTAAAGGGATAGAAGCTTTTCTTTATTGTTTAAAGGCAGAATCAACAGCTTGGTGTGAACTATACTCTAAATCACCAAATTGTATAATCTCACCCTGGCATCTTCTTATGATTTAGCCAGTGGGATAATGTTAATGGTTACTCAATTCAGAGTTTCTATTCAGTAACCCCTTTTGAATGCAGGTAATAAAACTAAAAGACTAAAAAATAAACTAGAATACAAATTGCTAGTTTTGAGGAAAATTGAAAATAGAGACTGTAATACTGCAAGAATCTCTGCTACTATCTACATGGTCATCTTTATGCTCTCAGCCTAACTTCCTCCATAATGGAGGAGATATGTTCACTTCTTGCATTTCTATCTTTGTTTTGCCACCATGAGGGACTGCTTTCTCTCTTGCTCCAATTCGCCAATTCTTGGGAAAATACTAGCTTAACTTTGGTCATGTTCTGAGTCAAACACCAGGGAGAAGTACTCAGACTGGAAAATTCTATCAATATCTCAAAATTTGCTAAAGAGAAGGAGCAATCCCTTTCCTCTTCTAAATGAATGATGCACCTAGAGGAGTGACGGGTGCATACTGGCCAAATAATTGGTACCAACTCCATTGTCCCAAAAGCAATTATGTAACTCTGAATAAGAAAAGGGTTGTGACCTAGTCAAATGCAAAGAAGGGTGCTATATAGTAGTAAAGAGAACAGTGCAGTAAGAGGAGATAACAGTGGTAAATATACATAAACCAAATGTTGGTGAACCCAATTTCATAAAACAAAAAATACAAAACATACAAAGACAGATAGACACCAATATAATCATAGTAGAGGAATTCAATTCCCATTCTCACTAATAGAACAACTAGGTTAAAATAAAGAAAAAAGAAATGTGAGTTAAACCGTATCATTGATCAAATGGATTTAGCCAGTATCTACAGAATGTTCTACTCATTAACAACAGAATATACATTTTTATAAGCAACTTTCTCCAAAATAGGACCCATACATCATGATAAAGTAAATATTAAAGAACTGAAATAATCTTTTTAAATTATTGGATCATAGAATGAAATCAGAAATTAATAGCAAAAGAAACTACAGAAACAATGCTGACATATGGAAATAAAATAACAGACTCTTGAGTAATCAATGAATCACAGAATGAATCAGGGAAAAAATTAAAACTTCCTATAATCAAATAATAACAGCAGCACAACAAAGCAAAACCTGTGCAACATGATGAAAGCAATTCTAAGAGAGAAATTCATAGCTGTGAATGCCCACCTTAGAAGAAGAGTGATCACAAATAACCTCATAATGCCTCTCAAGATCTTAGAAAAACAAGTATAATTCATACTCAAAATTTAAAGATGGAAATATTATAATGCTCAGAATAGAAATTAAAGAGATTAATCCTTTAAAAAATACAAAGGACTGATGAATCAAAGAGCATATTCTTTGAAAAGATAAACAAGATTGATAAACCCTTAGGTAAACTTTTCAAAAGAATGAAAGAAAAAGTTCATACCAAAGCAACTAGAAATTTAAAAGACCCAAGTCACAACTAAAACTATTGAAATCCAGAATGTTATAAGGACACTGTTTCGAGAATTTATATCCCAATGAAGTGGACAATCTAGAAGAAATAGATAAGTTCCTAGGCACATATGCCTTACTGAAACAGAATCAAGAAGGTATAAAGACTCTGAACAAACTTATAGTAGACAATGAAATAGACATAATAATAACAACTGCATCCACTAAAGTCTAAAGAATTCACTGCTGAATTTTACCAGAAATTCAGGGAAAGACTAATGCCAATATTCTTCATTCTCTTCCATTAAATTGAAAGCAAAAGAACATTACCAAACTCCTTTCTTAAAGTAGGCTTGCTATGATACCAAAACCAAACAAAGACTCAACACAAAAAGAAATTTATACCCCAATTTCCTTAATGAACATAGATGCAAAAGTCCTCAAAATGATACATACAAACAGAAGGCAACATCATTTTAAAGATCATGTACCACGACTAGGTCAGCTTCATTCAAGGGATGCAAAGATGGTTCAATATGCACAGAAGAAATATATCACATAAACAAAAGTAAGGATTAAGACACATAATAATCTCAATAGATGTGGAAAAGGCCTTTGACAAAGCCCAATACCTATTTATGATTTAAAAAATAAGATCCTGATTTTACTTTGGTACATGGTGAAAAAGATAGATCTAGCTTCAGTCTTCAGCAGGTTTAAAGCCCAGTTTTTCCAGAACTATTTGTTAAAGAGGTTAACTTTCCTCCACTGAGGATATTTGGCTCATTTATCAAAGATGAGGTGGCTTAGTGTATCTGGAGTTGTTTCTGGATCGTCTAATCTGTTCCACTGATTCTCAGGTCTGTTTCTTTACCAGTGCCTTGCTATATTTATCACAGTGGCTTTGTAATTTACTTTCAAATTGGGGATAGTGATACCCTCTGTCATGTCCTTGTCTCTTAGAATTGCTTTTGCTATTCCTAGGTCTCTTGTGGTTCCAGATCAATTTTTGTATTATTTTCTCAAGATCTGTGAAATACGTTGTAGGGATTTCAATCAAGATTGCATTGAATCTATATAATAGTCATGGGAGTATGGCCATTTTGACAATGTTGGTTCTTCCTACTCAGGAACAAGGGATGTCTTTCCACTTTCTGATATCCTCTTCAATCTCCTTTTTCAGAGTCTTGCAGTATTCAGAGTAGAGGTCCTTCACCTCCATTCTTAGTTTGGTTCTTAGGGATTTCTTTTTGTGTCTGTGCTATTGTAAAAGGAACTGACTCCCCAATTTCTCTGTCAATACGTCTGTTGTTTGTGATAAAAATGCTATTAATTTTTAAGCATTGATCTTATATCCAGCTATGCTACTAAATTTGGTGATCAAGTCTAGCAGTTGTTTGGTGGAGTTTTCAGGATCTTCTACTTAGAGTATCATGTGATCAGAAAATAAGAACAGCTTAACTTATTCCTTTCTTATCTTTATTCCTTTTATTTCTTTCTCTTGTACAATTGCTATGGCTAATGTTTCTAGCACTATATTGAACAGAAGTGGTGACAGTGGACATCCTTGTCTTGCTCCTGATCTTAGTGTGAAAGGTTCCAGTTTTTGACCATTTAGGATGATGCTGGCTGTTGGTTTCTCATAAATAGCTTTTCTTAGATAAAATCCATCTATTCCAATTTTCTATAGAGTTTTGATCATGAATGGGTGTTGGATTTTTGTCAAATGCTTTTTCTGTATCTACTGAGATGACCGTATGGTTTTTGTCCTTGAGTCTGTTAATATAGTGAATTATGTTTATTGATTTGTATATGTTGAACCATCCTTGCATCCTTGGGATGAATCCAACGTTGTCAGAGTGTATGATCTTCTTCTTTTTTAAAAAAAAAAATTATTGGTACATTATAAATACATGTCATGATCACACTCAATATTGAGAATTTGTACGAGTATGTGACATTAGCTAATTCTCATTTTTGCCCATTCCTCTACCCACCCACAGTCTCCCATGCCATAAATTCATAAGTTGTGTTTCCCTTTTTTATTACCATCACATTTTTTCTTTGCCCCTCATTACTCATCCCTCCACCACATTTCCCTTTGAATATTTTCTATTTCACAATATCATTGATGCATTCTAGAACTCATTAGCATCTATAGCTTCTCATACCAGAGAAAATATACAATATTTACACATCTGTGACCTATTTTCTTCATTTATGAGTATGTTCTGAAGGTTTGTCCATTTCAGTATAAATGACTCAAATTGTCATTCTTTAAGGCAGAGTAATACTCCATTTTATAGAAAAAAAACATGTCTTCCTTATGCAGTCTCCAGTTGATGGGCATCTGGGTTGTTTCCAAGATTAGGCTTTCACAAATTGAACTGTTATAAACATAGGTGAACATATGTTACTGTGATATAATTCTTTCGTGTATATCCCCAGCACGGGAATAGCAAGGTCAAATAGGACTTCTAATCCTAGCTTTTTTATGAATCTCCACACTGACTTCCATAGAACCTGTACCAGTCTGCATTACCAACAAGAGTGAAAAAGAGTTCTTTTTTCACTGCAGCCTTGCCAGCATTTGTTGCTAGCTAATTTTGAGATAGCAGCCATTCTTTGTGGAATGAGATGAAATTTAGTGTTTTTTCATCTGTATCTTTCAAATGACCAGCAATGTTGAGCACTTCTTTGTATGCTCCTCAGCAGCTTTTACTTCTTTCTCTGAAAAGTGTCTATTTATTTCAGATGACCATTTTTGAATTAGGTCTTTAAATTTGGGGGATGTATGATCTTCTTGACAATTCTCTGTATTCTGTTTGCTAGTATATTATTCAGGATTTTTGCTTCAATGTTCATTAGGCATACTGGGCTGTTAGATACCTAAATAATAAAACAGAAACTATACCTGCTGTAGAACAGGTTAGACAGTACTCTTGAAGACATTGGCTTAGGGAAGAACTTTATGAACAAAACCTCTATACAATGAGAACTAGCAGAAGAAATCAACAAATGGAATATCATCTTATTAAAAAGCTTCTGCACAGCAAAAGAAACAATGAACAGAATGAAAAGGCAACCAACCAATAATATGGGAAAAAAATCTTTACCAGCTGTCCCTCAGAAAAAGGGCTACTACCTAGAATATATAAAAAGCCTAAAAAAAAATCAGCTCCCCCCCAAAAAATTTAAAGACCCAATTAAAAAATGGGCACCTGATATGAACAGACACTTTTCAGAGGAAGATGTAAAAGAAGCTAAAATGTATATTACAAAATGCTCAACATCATTGGTCATTGGAGAAAAATCACATGAAAACAACACTGAGATTTCAACTCACTCCACAAAGAATAGCTGCTATTTCAAAATTAGCCCACAACAAATGCTGCCAAGGCTATGGAGAAAAAGAAACCCTTCTTCACTGTTGGTGGGAATGTACATTGGTACAACTATTATGGAGATCAGTGTGGAGATTCCTCAGAAAAATAAGATTAGAGGTCCCATTTGACCTTGCTCTTCCCCTGCTGGAGTTATACACAAAAGAATTATAAGATTCTGGGCTGGAGGGTTAGCTCAGTGGTTCCAGCGCCTGCCTTGCAAGTGCAAGGTCCTGAGTTCAATCCCTGGTAACCACATACAATGCTGGGCATGGAGACTCACGCCCACCAGCAATCAATACCACATACCACATACAGTGCCAGGCGTGGTGGCTCATGCCTGTAATCCCAGCACTCGGGAGGCAGAGACAGGAGGATTGCTGAGTTCAAAGCTTGCCTGGGCTACATAGTGAGCTGAGGGCCAGCCTGAACTACAAAGCAAGGCCCTGTCTCAAAAAAAAAAAAAAGAATTATAAGATTCATATCATAGCAACACATGTGCACCCATGTTCATAGCAGCTTAGTTTGTGATAGCTAAATCTTGGAAACAACCCAAATGCCCATCAACTGGAGACTAGATAAAGAAGATGTGGAATGGAATGGAATGGAATGGAATAATAATTTTGAGTCATTTATAGTCAAATGGACATATTATCAGGAGATACTCATAAATTAAATAAATAGGTCACAGATGTGTAAATGTATCTCTTCTCTGGTATGAGAAACTAAAGATGTAAATGAGTTCTAGAATGCATGATAGATATTATGAAATAATAAATATTCAAAGGGAAATTTATTTTAGGGGTAAGTTATAAGGAGAAGGAAAAAAAATGATAGTATAAAAGGAAACAAAGCAGCTATTACCAGTGCAAAGGATTTCGGCCCGCTGGCCGGTCCCCAACCCACCCGGAGCTGCATCTGAAGAACTCAGGTCACAAACCTCAGATACCATTACCAGCACAGAGGATTTTGGCCCGCCGGCCAGTCCCCACTCCACCCCAGAGCTGCATCTATAGGAATCAGGTCTCAGACCCCTGGGTGTCATTCCCAGCACAGAGGACTGCGGTCTGCCAGCCGGCCCCCACACCACCCTGAAGCTGCGTTGTGACAACACAGGCCCAAGAGGAGCCCAGAGCCATTTCCTGTATCCCTCCACACTGGAGACACGCTGAGAGACCAGTCAAGATAAAAAAACAAGGGAATTGGGCCGGAGGGTTAGCTCAGTGGTTCTGTCACCTGCCTC
>PVIC010000940.1:60669-103432 GCA_004025085.1 Thryonomys swinderianus | reverse complement strand
TGTGATGAGGGGAAGGAATAAATATGATACAGAAAGAAAATAAAAGAGCATGTATAAAGGGGGGAGGAGGGGGGAGTGGGTAGGGATATGGGTAAAAATGAGAATTAACTTGTGGCATATACCGGTACAAATTTCCCAATGTTATATGTGATTTTGAGATGTATATAAATTGTACCAATAAAGAATTCAATAAAAAAAAGAAAGAAAGAAAAGAAAAGGACTCTCAGCAAGACAGGATGCTCACTTCTTTAGACCCAGAGGTTTGGGTGACTCAAAATTCTTAGGAAATTCTCAGCCCACTGTTCTCCCAGTGCAGGAAATAGGTATCTTTTAAATGCTGTCAAGGAGAGGTACTGATTTTTACACCATACAAAGAAATCGCAAGTGAAGTGACAGGTCTCTGGTTTCTTCAATGTATCCGCATCCCCTATGATGATAGTTTGTTCAACAAGATTCCTTCGTTAGAAGGAATTACTCCTTAGGAGCCCCCTCTTCCTAACACTATTTCTCTCCTTATAAGCACTTATCCTTGGGGCTTAGTGGAGGACAACTTGGGCTTAATTTGTGCTTCCTAACCTTACTCTAAAATAATAAAATATGGGCCCAGGATTTAGCTCAGTAGTACTGTGACTGCCTTGCTAGTACAAAGTCTTGAGTTTGATCCTGGTAATGAAAAAAATAAAGAAATAAAATAAAATACTGGTTCACTGTTTTGCTGCTTGCATAATTTTCTTCTCTAACTTCTTCATAACCTTTGACTTTATCTACTTCTCTTTATAAAGCAATTTAAATTCTTCAATATGAAACAGTCCTTTATCCTTTTTCCCAGATGATGTACGTAAACTGTTTATTGAGCACAGGGCAGCTGGTGCATGGTGCACTCAATAAATGATGATGACGACAATCATGTGGTTCCCTTCCTTGACTTCAGTATAGGATTTGACCATTATTTACCATGCTTAACACTCTGAAGATGAAGATTTTGCTTATATCTTATCTGTATGTCCTGCCACAAATATACCATTTCTAGTAATTTTTGGATTAAGAGCAATCTTCAGTGAGAGAAAATATCTCCCGAAATTCTCATAGTCCTGCTGTGTCATTTTTTTCAGATCTTATTGAATTATTCATTTTCTCCCCCTAGCTGACACTCCTTAAACCCTGAGGACATTCACACATATTGATATGGATGATGGTTCAAACACAGGAACCAAGGTTGTTCTTAATGTTAGAGGAACCATTACTTTTTCCTTTCTTTGTAATTTGGTAAAGAGGAGTCTTAATTATAAATCTGAGAGTTCAACAGATACACTGACAACTAAAGGAAAAATCAGTAAGACGAAAGGATGACAGATCTGATTTGCTTGGATTGTCCTTTCTTTCTTTAAGAAATGAAATAGATTTAATGTTTTTCCACCAGTTGGACACAGTTCAGCTGTTCTTGTAGGAGTTGGGAGCCTTGAAGCTTGAGGGCAAGTACTTGAAAAGTGGCAAATTGACTGGTAGAAACAGCATGTAACTAGTTTGGGTTACCAGTCAGCACAACTGTATCCCGACATGTTATAATAAGCTTCAGGTGTATGGTATGGCTTACAAAATATAAATTTAAGCAAGAGTTTACTTATTTGGCAGTAGATGATCTGGAAACGTCCTGATTGGTCTTGTGTACTTCTAGTCATTCATGCCTGACATGAACCCCTGTTCTAACCCCAGGCTGAGGCTGTGGCAGATAAAAGAATCTTTTTTCACTCTGGTGACTAAGTCAGAGACTGGTTTCCCTCACTAGTTTTAACTTGCTGGGGTGCCCATTACCCACCCTTTTTAATGTCATATTTTGGATTTTTTTTCTTTCCTATTCCAATCATGTGCAGAAAGCTCTTGTGGTCCATTCTGCCTAAAGGGGCTCCCCAAAGTTTCTGTTTCTCTCTGATTTGGATCTATTTTGGTTATGGAGTCTACCAAGCCCTGGCCCTAGCCTGATGGACTTGAACACAGGTGGATATGTTTGAGTATTTGAGGTGGATATGTTAGAGTATTTCTCCTAACTCAGCAGTTCAGAAATGCTGAGGTTTTGGGGGATAGTTGCGCCTGTTTCCTCCAATCTGAGCAGCCCCTCTCATCTTCCTCAGCCCCCAAACCATCCTATGTGTGACTTCTTTCAAGACAGTAGTCTTGCAAAAGCTGGCCTGAGAGCTCCTAGTACTTGAGAGATTCCCTTTTTCTCTCAACCTAACTGCTTAGAATTTTATGTTATACTTGGTAAGAACAGAGGGTCCTCTCACCATGACAGAGAGTAGATATTATTAATGAGAATCTGGAAATTTTTTCATAAAGGGAAGGTAAACGGGGCCCTTGGGAGATGACTTTTGCCTCGGGTAATAAGGGTGGAAAAGTCTGACATGCATACACTAAGTGCATGAATCATCTCAGTCCCGAGGTTGAGATTCGAGAGGGACTTCAAGTGAGACTGATGTAGGAAGAATTGTAGGAGCATTCCTGGCCTTCAGCAGGGTGTCAGGGGACTTCTTGGCTAAGAGTTACATGAAAAAATCCACACCCCTATTACTCCATGTTAGCTTCCTGTTTCATTCTCCTATTACTAATGCTCACCCCATTCTCCCCCATCACCACGTTGCTGAAACGAGCTACCCAACTGCTTGTGGGTTATGATTTTCTCTTTTGCTGCCCTGTCTTACCCTGTAAAATCCTCACACTTCTTACAATGGCCTTGGTCTCCAGAGGTGAGTAGATATTACTAGCCCTATTTTGGAGATAAGGAGAATCAGTGAGACTAAGTCATTTTCACTAGGTCATATAGCCAAGTGTAGTACTGTCAGGTCTATTTGCTCAAAGAATCCACTCTTGATACTCTATGTTGGTGTCTGTTTTCCAGCTTTCCCAGTAATAGGAAGAATGAAGGGGCACATCAGGGTGGAAAGCACCTGGACTGACAGCTTGGAGACCTGAGTTCTGGTTGTGGCTGTCTGATATTTGGTGAATAGCTCCCTTCTCATCTGTCACATAAAATAGAAGAATTCTTCTGGATGTTTTCTACATTTCTTCCAGGGAAACTTAGTGAGTTTTTAGTCTGTACTGTATATATTCAGGAAGTCCATGAGTTCTGAGTGTTGAACTTCAGAATCAGTGCTAGTGGAATAATTAGGTCATTAAAAAAAAAAAGCACTTTGCCACATGCCACAAATAGCACTGCTGAGATGCAGAGCCACTTTTAATATTAAATTTATGTATGTTTTAAAAAGGCATACTTTTACACATACACACTTAAAAATTACTGAGCACTATAATCTTTGTCAAGTAATATTTATAAAACACTTCGCTATATTTGTGTCTCTATAAATGGCAACATAAACAGTGACAGAATGAGGAAGGCAAGGGTATTGAATGTTTTTAGAAAACATCATTAGTAGACACGGTGTCTTTGGTTCCCCTCAACTTTGTAATTCTGATTGGACCTTACATGCACAAACTTTTACAAATATTGAGGTGTGGTTTATTTCATCTACTAATGAGAATTTATTTGTCACTATCATTGAAAGATTAGATTAATAGGAAATAATTTGGGAAGTGAAAAATCTTGCATGTTTCATCAGATGCGAAAGTTACTGATTCTGATCACTTTACCATTACTTTCATTATGCATGACTTACTCTGGGTGCTTGTAAATGCGCTGTTTTCAGGAAAACGTTCTCTTCAGAAGTGTATCAGGAACACACGAAGACAACTGCTAACACAGTGAGAAGCACTTGTTACATGCTGGGAAAATTAAAGAGTAGCCAGGTTCAGAAATTTTTCTGGTTATAGATATTTTTTTTCTATTCTGCTTTAAGCTTGCCATATTCACATGTCCTTTACATGCTCATCTCCAAGTGAGTCTTTGTTTGCTATTTCCCATTTCTCTAGACCCTCTTTTCCAGTACCCTGATAGTTCTGGGACCTGATAGAGGGCCAAGAACTGTTTGATTCCTTTAAAGTTCTAAAAGTATATGATGTTATGAGATTATGAGATGAGAGGCTTTGCTTTAGTTAATAAGGGTGTCTACAGAAATACAGGGGTAGACAGATGACATATCTTTACCTCCTGTGTTGAGAGCTACACACTGTCATCCTGTTTCCTGTTGGCAGGGAGGAACTGGTGTGGAGGCTGGAATGAGTGGGTGGATGATTTCTCATGGGTGGCCAGAGGCAGCTTTATTTTTTTTTTTTTTTACTCTAAGTCATAAAGGCTTAGAAAGCCAAGCATGACAGGAGGAGCTGATTATCAGATCTAAACAGTATTGCAAGGACAGGTGACTGCTGGGTGATGGAAAGCCAGGCGGAGTGGAGAAAAGTTGGAAAGTAGAACATGAGTATCTAAACCAGGGGATTTTGGATCAGTTTTGTTCACAACATAAGAACATTTTATTTTTCAGGAACTTCAAGTTCTCCCTGGAAACCTAAAGACCAGTAGCAGGGGTCATGGATTTAGTCAGGAAGGAGAAAATTGAGATAGAAAATAATTTTTATTGGGAGAGACATCCTCTGATCCAAGTGTATGATGCCAATTGTATGCAGTCTGGCTTGTAATGAGGTATTTGGCTGATAAAGGTAGGTCTGTTTAATCTCTACTTTAAAAGTGAGCAAAATTTCAATAACCAGAGATATAGACAAGGAGATATACTCCAGGGATAAAGAATGGCACAAGTGAATTCAGCACAGAAATTATAACTTATGTTGAGGAGTTAAATATGGTATGATTATGGCTGGGTAAGAGAATGAGAAAGAAATACTAGTTTGGTGTATACTTGAAAAAGTTTGAAGTCACTTGATAATTGGATTTTAGGCTAATGGTGTGAATGATAGTCTTTAAAAAGTTTAAATAGTGGAAATCCAGGGTTGATAGCAGGTACATATATTTTCAGTACAATCTAAAATTTCACTAGAAGTAAAGAAAATGTACTTTTAAACTTAAATGGGAAACATCTGTAAGCAAGTATGAGAACAGGTGAGGAGACAACAGTAGCAACAGTTTAGAATCCGAAAAGTAAGTGGGTAACTGACTCAGCAACCCAAGGCAGTCAAACCTTACCTGTCAATGGGAAAAAGCTAAGAAGTACTCAGTTTATAGGTCAGAGTGCCAAAAGCCTCAGGAACTGGCAGGACTGTAGCCACTTGAAGCTGAAGACTGGGAGCACAACAAGGGTCAACAGGAGAACTGGGGGGGGGCAGTTGTTTGAGTAGTAGTTATAGTCAAATGTCTTATTTTCCTGTAGCACTGGGCAACTTCCTTCTTTCATCTTGACCGACATCTGGACCCTTCTTCTTTGCAGAGGATAAAGCAAAGCATTGGAATTGAGAGACATCTTACACATTTGAGGATGGGGCTACCATATTGAAAACACATGGACTAAGTACATTTATGCAAACTGAATAAAGACTGCACACACCCCATTACTGTCCACTCCCCACACCCTTTTCTCTTACTTGGCTCCCAAAATACTAGAAGCTGTTTTTAAACTTCCAAATAAGACAGTGAAAAATATCTGGCTCAAGAGGAAAGATAGTTTTTCCAATAAAGTTCCATTTGAAATTCATAGTGTAAAGCTAAAGTTGACAAGCCCATCCATAAACTTAGATCCTTCAAACAGATTTTTAATTCTTAATCATGAACAGATAATCAAGGATCATAGATATATAAGAAGCCCTACAATATGAATGATATAGATCAAAGGAAGAAACAATTTGGAAAGTTCAAAAAGCAAATAAACATCTTATTATTAAAGTCCTTAGTTAAATAATACTGCAATCATTAAAAACAGACTCCTTGCATAAAATGAAACTGAGTACAGAGTTCTAGAAGTGTGATAGAGTAGAATTTTTAAAATTGAAAGATAAAGTTGAGGAAATCTTTAAGAAATGGAACAAAAGAGAAAAAGATGAGCAATAATAGAAAAAGATAAAGTAGAATGATCTAAGACAGTCAGTGTTTAAAAATTCAACATCCTAAAATGGGAGAGAAATAATGGAGAGAATATAATCAATGAAAGAATTCAGGAAAATTTTTGTGGAGAAAAAGACACAAATTTAAAGATATGCTGATCACGCTGGATGAAAACACATCTTAACATGAAATTTCAGAACATGGGAGAAAAGTTCCTAAAGCTTCCATATGAAAAGGAGTAAAAATATATGTAGATTTCTCAGTAGCAACACTGAAAGTATAGACAAGAGAAATTCTTTTCTTTTTACAAAATTTTATTGAGTTTACTGGTACATTTTAGGTGGAATTTGTGATCACATAATTCATTGAGAATTTCACCAGTACATGATCTACCTTGATTCTTATTTGTTCCCATTCCCTTAACCTCCTCTCCTCTCTGTATACATGTTTTGTTTCCTTTTTTCCTTGTTATTTTCAATTTTTTCTTTCCCTTCTTTCCCTTTTCCTGTCTCCTCTCCCCAGCTTCCCTTCCCCTCGGAATATAACCTTTCCATTTCACAATATCTACCATACTTTTCAGTCTTCATTTACTGTTTCAGTTTCTCGTACTAGAGAAACAATTTGGTATTTACACAAATGTATCCTATATATTTCATATCCACTTAGTTATAAATGAAGTTTATTATTCTCTATGGTTGAACAGTACTCCATTTCATTTTTTAAAACCTACATCTCTATCCAGTCATCAGTTAATGGGCTTTTGGGCTGTTTCCAAGATTTAGCTATAACAAACTGTGCTGCTATAAATATGGGTGCACGTAAGTCACTGTGGTACGATTCTTTTAGTCCCTTTAGGAACGTACCCAGCAAGGAAATAGGAGGGTCAAATGGGATCTCTAATTCTACTTGAGGAATATCCACACTGATTTCCACAGTGGTTGCACTAGTCTACATTCTCATCAACAGTGTAGAAAGCTTTGTTTCTCCCCATATCTCCACCAGCATTTGTTATTGATTGATTTCTTGATAGCAGCCATTTTTTTTCTGGAGTGAAGTGGAATCTCAGTGTAGTTTTCATCTGCATCTCTTGAATGATCAGTGATGCAGAACACTTTTCATATGTTTAGTTTCTGCCTCTATTTCTTCAGCTGAGAAATGTCTATTCACTTCAGATGCCCATTTTTAATTTGGATCTTTAAATTGGGGACTCTGATTTTTTAAAGTTCTATTATAAAAATTGATTTTTATTGCTACATTTTATATATACATCATGATCACATTCAACATTTAGGGTTTTTACCAATACATGACACACCTTGATTCTCATTTTTTTCCCATTCCCCTGCCCTCACTACAACTCCCTTTAAAGTTCTTTATATATTCTAGATAGTAGTCCTTTGCTGAGGAACAGATGGTAAAAATTTTTTCCCAGCAAATTATTTTCAACCTAAAATTGTATATCAAGCTAAATTACTAATTAAATGGGAAAGTAGAAAACGACATTTCCAGGTATACAAAAAAAAATCCATTTTATTTACTTCCCATGTAAAAGAAATCTATCAGAGGATATGTATCATCAAGGTAGAGATACTCAAGAAAGGAAAAAATATAGAGTGCAGAAGACCAGTTCAGGTTGACTGATCCTCTGACTGAGAATGGTGTGATTTGTTCACACCGGAGCAGGTGTGGAAACTTAGGTTTAAGGGCAGTGAGGACTCCATTACCTGTGCCGCCTCCTACACTGAGCAGGTGGCCCATGAATTTAACTTTTTTATAAGATCCTGAATGGTGTTAGCAAATAGGTAATTCTGAAACATACAATAAAGACATAGGCTTTCATCATGAAGATTGGTATCTCAGTCGCCTCAGTAAGAACTTTCTGATTTCCTTACAGTACAGTATATTAGCAAACTCTTTCTGCTGGAATAAGGAGGGTCGCACACATATACGTACACATATGGTACAGTGGGTCTAAGGAAAGAAGCTAGAGTGTCATGGCTAAGAGGAAAAAAGAGAAGTTATTTTCACTGTTTTACTTCTTGTTCCTTTGGACATTCTGGGTAAAAAGCAGGGTAAAAGAAACAGGAAATGGGAATCAGTTTGGCACAGTGATGATCATATTCTTGGAATGAGTAAATCAGGACCTGAATGAGAAGAAAAGAGGTAGGTGCTAGCGCTGGAGGAACTCTTGCATGGCCTAGCAATGACCATACCCAACAGGAAGGTGGGGCGGGCAGTGGGTGGTGAGGGAAATGTCAGTGGACAGGTGTCATAGATGTCTCTGCTTCCAAGCCCAGATTAACAGAAGTGAAGACAATGACTGGAGGAAACTGGCTTCAGAATTGTGAGGGGGAGGTGGGCGGGGATGCAGGGAGACAGTTGGCAGCAGCAAATACATTTCACCTTTCCTCTGACCAGAATCCTATTTTCACTGGTCTTATCATGTGCCTTACTAGCCACAGCTTATAACCTTGTCAGATGATGGGATGGTTTATGAGAGACTCAGTGACAAGTCATGTGGAATTAGGTTTTCTCTCAGCAAACCAGAATACCACATTAACCTCTACCTTGGGGTCGTTGTGAGGATTACATGGGGCAATGAGTTCAAGGGCTGAGAAGAGCACCTGTACGTGGTAAACATGCTGTAATGTGGGTTCCTACTGTTATTATACCCAGGGACCTCTTTCAACTTGGTTTTTGTTTTCTTTCCTCCAGTCTTGGAGCATGAAAGATCTTAAGAACTTAATATAAACAGGAGAGATAATTTCACCAAAGGGCATGTTAATATTTGATTTGTTCTTTAAATAAATATATTTTTGAGGCACTATCTTTGAAGCCTGGGTCCACTGGTAAAGAAGTTACATACACCCCTCCCCTCATAGAATCTAGTTTTCTTTTTTCTAGAATCTTCTTGGCTTTTTCTTACTTACTTATATGTATATGTAGGTGTGTATTTATTTCATAATCAGAGTATTTTCAGGAATAGTTTCATATTAGGCTTCTATTTAGTGTACACACAAACAGATAATTGAAAAATTATGCAGAAGGAAAGGTTACAAACTAAAGAGCAAGTATCCCTTCTTTATTTTGAATTTCCTAATTACTCTCAGAAACAACTACTATACTCTTACTTGATCTTTTACATCTCATTGATAAGGCAAATGCACAGGAATGTATAAGCCTCTTTTTTCTTATACAATAGTTACAAGGAAGGAAGAAGGGGATTTGGGATGACTCAGAGACTTCAGCCCATAGAGCTCACGAGGAAAACAAAGTATATGAGAGGAACATCAAACTACAAGGCTTGAGCAGTACTGTTGAAGTAGAAACAGAAAATGTAGAGTTAGAGATGTAATAAAACTATATTGAGAACTGTTCTGTATAGAGCACACAGAAATCAGGTAGATGCTAAGAATCTAATGTAGTCAGAAGGAGGGCCCAGGGCCAGAGATTTAGCTCAGTAGAATCATGCCTAGCTTCCAAGCACCTGGTCCTGAGTTTGATCCCTGCTACTGGAAAAAAAAAAAAAGCAGGGCACAAAACAGTAATATTACAAGAATGACCCTAACTAGCATATCTATCTATAATCCTCCAGGGTCCTTTAGGTAAAATATAAAGAGCAGTTTTTGTGGCACGGGCCTCCTAAAGCTCTCTTCAGGAATATTGAAAGTGCTTCATTATTTACCAATGCTGCACTAAACTAGGCTTCTCAACTCATCTCCACTGGGCTATTTGCAGTGCTTTCCTATCCCTACCCTGAACATAAGCAGTCCTCAGTTGGCCAGCCCACTTTGAGCTGTCTCATACTCCCTTAGAACATCTGCAGGCTAAGCAAGCTTCAGGATGGTCCATATCCTGGTCTTTCTACTTCCCCTCCAGCTTTTCCTCTCTCAGCTGTGAGGGGAAAACGTCCTACGCCCCCTTCTATTCATGTTGTCAGAATAGTAGTTTTATTCTCCAGCTATGCTTCCAGCCAGATGAAACCACAATAACTTGGGTATCATCACAACCCCTCACCAACCACCAAGGAGATTACTGTGTAAGTCCATTTTGACAGACTGTCTGTCTAAGCCTTCTTCCAAGACTTGTTGAAGTACTAAGTGCACACATCATTTATTTTTTATGTATCTCTGTTGAGCAAAAGGTCATATTTTTTGTTTTTGAATATTTTAGTATCTTTCTTTGTTCTTGCATAACTTTCCCAGGCCACCACCTGGGTCACTTTTTTTTTTTTTTTTTTAAACAGAAAAGTAGTGCTAGTTGGAAAGTTAGAAGGAATAGGAAAAGATTTCAGTTCAGGTAGCTGGAAGGAACACACTCCAATACAGGGGTTCAGACTGACCCACCCATATCAATGGGAGGTCATCTTTTGAGGGTTCATTCATAGGTGGAATGGGGTCCCGTTAATCATTATCTCAGTCACAAATTTGGAATCTTTTTTTTTTTTTAAACAGGGTCTTGCTTTGTAGTTCAGGCTGTCCCTGAGCTCACTATGTAGCCCAGGCAAACCTTGAACTCAGCAATCCTCCTGCCTCTGCCTCCTGAGTGCTGGGATTACAGGCATGAGCCACCACACCTGGCACTGTGGTATGTGGCATTGATTGTTGGTGGGCGTGAGTCTCCATGCCCAGCATTGTATGTGGTTACCGGGGATCAAACTCAGGACCTTGCGCTTGCGAGGCAGGCGCTGGAACCACTGAGCTAAATCTCCGACCCCAAATTTTGAATCTTTATGGTGAGAAATAATTTCATTTCCAGTAAAGGACTGCCTCTGTTTATGGAGGTTTAAGTCATTCAGGGTGGCTCCACCTTCCCTGGAATCCAGGCATTGCAAGATTAGGAAATGGGTTGAAGTCTTCTGGGTGTAGCTGAAAGTTCCTGGAAACCTTTTCTCTTGGTGTCCTCAGCCTCAAAGAGGAATGAGATCATGTAAACAGTCCTTGTCAACACTGTGTGGCCTGCTCTCCCAGACAGATATTCTCTAAACAGAGGTAAGAAGAGATCTGGCCCAAGATTTATAGTAATAAAAGTTACAAAATGAAGGCCAACCTTTGCTCTACTTTTATTTACTTATTGGACATCTGTAGGCCCAAATGGAGAGTCATGATTCAAACCAAAAAAATGGCTTTGGAATTGCTGAGTCTTCCGGAAGAAAACAGAAATGATACTTTTTCAAAGAGTACCAGGTTAAGGGCCCAGAACTCCTCCCACCCCCATGGAGGTTCCTGACTTTGTCATGACTGCATAATTCCCTGCCAAGAGACTTTATCCTCCTTAATTCTAAGGAAGAAGATCCAAAAAAATCTGTCTCTCTCTCTTTTTCCTTTTATATTATTACCTATTTTATTCTGTGATTATAACTGGTCATTGGGTGTTCAAGACCAAGCAGATAATCAAAATTGACTTCCTTTTACTATTAAGATTAGTAAAGACTTCTCAGAGGGTTATTTTTGGGGACACAGGAAAAGCCTTTTGGTTCCCTCAAATCTTTGCCTATTGTGTCATCTGCAAGGATGGACCATGATCCTGTTTGACCATCTGGCTTCCCTTGGAAGCATGGGAACATTCCTTTCCTTAATGACCCTCCCTTTTAGCACAATGTACAATGGTTGGTTCCTGTCCTCTGGGGTCTAGCAGTCCCTATGCTTGGGAGATTTGGTGACTCACTGGAGTTTCAGGGACCTTTTAGAGGATTCCCAGCATGCCCTGGGTGCTGCCTGACCTTGAAGAACAAGGGCCAAAATATTTGTTGTCCTCTTAGTCCTTTTATCTCTCTTAGTTTTGGTTTCCAAGACTCTGTTGTTGAAAACTCAGAAGGTCAGTTGCATCAATCTTTTTTTTTTTTTTTTTTTGAGATAGGGTCTGGCTTTGTAGTTCAGGCTGGCCCTCAGCTCACTATGTAGCCCAGGAAAGCCTTGAACTCAGCAATCCTCCTGCCTCTGCCTCCCTAGTGCTGGGATTACAGGCGTGAGCCACTACACCTGGCATTGTGGGGTGTGGTACTGAGTGCTGGCGGGCGTGAGTCACCACGCCCAATATCATATCATTGTATGTGGTTACTGGGATTGAACCAGGGACCTTGCACTTGCTAGGCAGGTGGCGGAACTACTGGGCTAAATCTCTGGCCCAGTTGCATCAGTCTTAAAGTAGGAATAATATGTTTGAATCCTACTCTCATTTCCTCTGGACATTGGAGGTCAATGTTGTATAACATTTGTCTTACAGAAAATGGCTTATCAGGTTAAAATATTGTTTAGATTGTCCATTAGAAGTCATACTCTAGAGCAATATTGACAGAGCACAATTACAGAGTTTTATAAGAAAATGTAAAATAGGACCGGATATTTAGCTCAGTGGTTCTGGCACCTGCTTAGCAAGCACAAGGCTCCTGGTTCTATCCCCGTTAACCACATACAATATTTGGTATGGTGACTCATGGCTACCAGCAATCAGTACCACATACCACAGTGCCAAGTGTGGTGGCTCACGCCTGTAATCCCAGCACTCGGGAGGCAGAGACAGGAGGATTGCTGAGTTCGAGGCTTGCCTGGACTACATAGTGAGCTCAGGGCCAGCCTCAACTATAAAGCAAGACCCTCTTTCTCAAAAAAAGAAAAAAAGTAAAACAAAGATAGTAAGAACAAAACAAATCTAATTAGCATACTAGTTTAAGAAACAATAAGTCTAACATTGTCCGAAATAGAGTTCTTTCAAGTAGAATGTATTTGCTTCCAAATGTAACTGTTAGATATCTAATTCTGAAATGCACATTATTTAAGCATATTTAATTATTTTAATGCAACTGGGAGTACACCCTAAAAGAAGTCTATCATTACAAATAATGTTGGTTTTGAGGGATGGGAAGAGGGGTCATATATATATATATATATATATATATATATATATATATATATATCATTGTGCTTTCCTCAAGCTCTGAAAGGCTTGTGCATTTAGGTAGAACAAATACATTTAATGTACAAACAAGTCAGTATAATATTTAAATGCAAAATGTTTACATATCAATTTAGCCTTTTGCTTTTAAGGTGAAATTTATAATCCATAGCTCAATAGTACAGGTATAATAATGTCATTTTTGGATTAACGTATCTACAAAGTTTAACAGTACTGACCAAAAAACAAAAACAAACAATTGAGGATGACATTAGATTGCTTACACTTAGAAGATCATAAATAAACATAGTACATGTAAGTATATCTCATTTATATAATAAATTATTTATTTAGTTAAAGTCAGCAGATGTAGACCATATTTTAAATGGCAAAATTATTCAAATGCCAGGTTTTTTTCTCACCTGAATAGTGCTGAATAACAGCAAAAATATTGTTTTACTGACCTTTTTATATATTCAAAATCCAGATACAATTTATATTGTATAAGAAAAAGTACTTTCTCATTACTCTGTAGGTATCAAATTTACACATCTTTAGTTTTATAAACTTTGCACATTCATGCAGTATATTTAGTCCTCAGATGTACATTTACTTACTCTAGGATATATAAAATATCAAATATAATACATTGACTCTGTTAAGCCTCAGCTTCCTACATAATAAAAGCTTAACAGAAAACAGAGGACCTTATCTTGATAAAACATAAACCTTTTGTTTTCTGGACAGTTTTTGTAAGTTTCAGTAAAATTAAGTTAATAATTTAAGAAAAAAGTTGCTGGGCGTGGTGGTTCATGCCTATAATCCTAGCATTTGGGAGGCAGAGGCAGGAGGATTGCTGAGTTCAAAGTTTGCCTGGGCTACATAGTGAGGGCAGAGCCACCCTGAACTACAAAGTGAAACCCCGTCTCAAAAAAAAAAGTCATTGTTTTAAAAATAGAGTGTTCACATTGTTAATACACTTTGTTTTTAAAACTCTTTGAAATCACTGTCCATTTTATCATACATAGAAATTTCCTCTTATAAATTTCATCCCTCAACAAAATTTGCAATTTACATTCAGTTTCTGTTTTGTTCTCATTTTTCTTTTTCCACTTTGTAGGATAAATATCCCACCCTACAATACCTCTTTTCTTTCAAAAAAGATTGTTTTATACATATATTTCATTACAACTTTCTTTTCTACTCACTGATTTCATTTTGGCTTTTTCTCATTCTTTAAATTTACTTTTAAAATAAATTACAAAATTTCTGAATTAGGATGAATTACTTCTAAATAAGGTAAAATACATTCGTTTAAAATACAGACATAATTTCCCTTATTTATATAATTATACATAGGAATTTAACTTTTAGTAAACTTACATTTAATGAAAAACCAAAAAGAAAGTGATATTATGCCCTTTATTTTGTACAAGCTATGAAAAACATATTTAATAGATGCACAGATAATTAGAAGTTCTATTATAAAAACTAGTAAGCATTGACCTCATTCCTATTTAATGTACCTATAAAATCCAAGATATCAAAGCAACATAGTAGTTATTTAAAGTCACTGTATTTGAGATACACAAAACAATGGACCCTGTATCTTAAATTTTAACACAGATAAATATTATGCTAATTGGCTATAATCTAGGTAAAACATTTTACCAACTTTAGCAATTGTTGGGTTTTAAAAAGGTCTCCTTAGGCCAGAGATTTAGCTCAGTGGTTCCGGCACCTGCCTCGCAAGCACAAGGTCCTGAGTTTGATCTCTGGTAACCACATACAATGCTGGGCATGGTGACTCACGTCCACAGCAATCAATACCACATACCACAGTGCCAGGCATGGTGGCTCACGCCTGTAATCCCAGCACTCAGGAGGCAGAGGCAGGAGGATTGCTGAGTTCCGGGCTTGCCTGGGCTACATAGTGAGCTCAGGGCCAGCCTGAACTATAAAGCGAGACCCTGTCTCAAAAAAAAAAAAAAATCTCCTTTAACCTGTTTGCCTTCTAATCCAGGTTTTAATCTTTGCATTTTAGTTAAGGCCATCTGTGATAATGAGCAAGCAACCGTGAACAACCAATTTTTTGCTAAAGACAACAAAGAAATCAGATTTAAGAAAAACAAACAAAAAAAAACTTTTGCAGAACCAAAAGGGAAAAAAGTGAGCTAAAAATGTTAAAATGGAGCAGCTGTGATAGTTAGTTTAGGAACTTTAGAGCAGTTACTGTACTAAATTTTGAATTATGCTATGCTCAGTACAGTTCTTGGAAGACAAGTTGTTAGACACCTGCCTGTTGGCTCTTGTAAGAGCCCATGTCAGGGAAATGCTTTGGGTCAGTGTGCTGCGTGTGGAGAATCCTTCCCAGAGTATCAGCAATAAGCTGGATATTACCTTTTATGTATTCTAGAAAGCCCCAAATCACAACAGTTTTGGACTAGCTCAAGAGGCAAGGCAACCACCCCCTCATTTGGGGTATTAGATTTCCATCTAACACAAGATCAAGACTGTATTCTTCTGAGATGCTTCCCTGTGAGTTGCTGTATGTCCTGGTCTCATTCACCCCTGACTTCTCTGCTAAGACCCTTGTTACTTATGGCCACACAAATGGGCCAAAGGGAATATTTGTCTCTCCTTCCAAGTCCAGAGACCCTTGTGTAGATAAACTGATGGAACTGTTGCTGTCCTTATCAAATTTTTAGCCTTTATCAAATTGATTATAAACACAGACTAAGAAACAAAACATCCCATAAAAATTATAATAATTAGCACAAGCATAGGTTTACAGGCAGACAAGAAAACATATAGAACACATAAACAAATTATGATAAATCACAGTACACTTTCAGAGGAGTTGATCACATGACATTACAAAAATAAGACTCTTTTCAAGTCACAGGTTTATAGCTTAATTTAGAAAAGTTGCCTAGAGTTTTCCTTAGGAGGTTATTGATAGTACAGACATAAACTACATAGAGATCTCTCTCATACACTCTCGTTTCTTAATTTTCTTTTTGCACATGGCCCAAGGCAAGCCATAGAATTAACCTTGGAGGATTAGAGTGATGTAATCAGTCAGGCTTGGTACTCTGGGTAATCAAGTCAGTTTCATTGTGGCCCAGTCTGTGCTGCCTTTCATGTCTTTCAGGCAGCAGCAAAACACTGTTGGTTTCAATCTGTCCTCACAGTGGGTAATGAGGTGCCACTACAGAATGCTGAAAGAACTCAAATAACATGACAGATTCTCTTCCCAAAATTAGATACCCCAAGTACAGAAACTCCAAAAGTACTCAGTCACAATCCATTTGACAAGGCAAATTTCTTTTATCAAATCCAAGAGTACTCCCAGTATGCCAAAAGTGCTCAGATGACAAGAAATGGCAAGGTCCAATGTCAGAAAGGGTGTTACCAGGGGTCAGAGGGCCTGTCAAATTTTAGGGTTTATTGTTGGCCAAATTGGAAAGAAAATGTCCTTGAATAAAAATAATTTCAACAGCCGCATGAGAACATCCAATCTTCCCTCCTCACCGGAATCTAGGTGAGCTTGCCCCAAGGTGTGCTTTTTCCAGGTGGAGCTTACAAGATTTCTTATGGGAATTTTAGGCAAAAGCCTCAATTCCAGCAGTCCCAAAAGACCAGGCTCAGCCACCTATCCCATAAGTCCACTAGGGGATTAGCAGTGGTAAAGGCCAGGAAAGAAATTTAATCAGCATGACCAGCCTGGGAAGCATAGAGAAGCTCAAGACCTGTCTTTGAAGGGTCTGAAGATGATAATGACAAGGTCTGGAGTTTGGTATGGAGCTGTAGACGGTGTCAGAGGAAGAAGAGGTACAAAAGCACAGCCACGAATGCACTGAGCCCATCTCCTCAAATCAGTCCAGTGGCATAGGCTGAGGAACTACTAGATTTCTTTTTGTTTTCTGAAACAGGGTCTTGCTATATAGACCAGGCAATCCTTCTGCTTTGAACTTGAGGCAATCCTCCTATCTCAGCCTCCCAAGTGTTGGGATTAAGGCACCATCACACCTGGCTAAAGAACTAGATTTCTCACCTGAATGAAAGAGTGAGGGTTGACCTTTACTGACAGAGAAAAGGAAAAGGAGTAGGATCTGACTCCCCTAGATAGTGGCAGGAAACATAACACAAGGGAAGAAAGCTATGAATTGTCAGAAGGAAGGGGGTTGGTTCCCTGCTCGTGAAGCAGCACTATAGAGGTAAAAAGTACAGATAGAAGCTAGAGAGAAAATCTAAAACATTTGGATGCCTTTCCCAATGAAAGATCTGTCTCTAATCCAGGGGATTTTAGGAAAAGAACCAATGCTTCTCCAAACCAAAGACCAATGACCATGATAACTAGCAACCAAGCAACTAGCAACCACAGCCAAGTGGTCCCTGAAATTCCCAAGTAGTAAAAGACCCAGTCACTTCATTCTACGGTGCTCCCTGGGGCCTAAAAACCTGAGAGATCAGGGAGATGATAAATAAGGAGTGTTTTAGGAAATGAACCAGTGCCTCTCCAAACTCAACCTGGACAAAACAACAACTAACCAGGACATCCAACTGGGGCCTACAATTCCCAATCAGAAAAAGTCTCCAGAGATTACCTGGTGTCCCAAGAAGAATTTAATGTGGAGGGATCAGGGGAAGGGAAAAAGAATTAGAAGACTAACTGTGAACCAATTTTTCTGCTGGGGATTCATCGGTCCACAGTGGGCACTGTCAGTGAGTTATGGAGTCAAGGCAAATTCTGGATGAGCCCCATATTCAGGCACTAACTCTGTCCCCAGCTAACAAAGATCTTTGCTTTAGTAAAAGTGAAATGAAAACTAAAGGACAAATTTATAAGAAAAAAGCTTTAATTGAAAAGTTAGAGGGAAGATAGGAAAGGACTCCAGTTTAGGTAACTGGAAGGGGCACACTCTGACTCAAAGGTTCAGACTAGCCTTCCACAGAGGTTCAGAGCCCGGATTTCCAAGGATTAGCTGGGGTACAGTTGATCATTATTTCAGTTGCTTTTGTCACTTTTATCAAGAAGAGAACTAGGATTCAGAAGTGACAACAATTTCTTGCTTCCTTTAGTGCTGTCGACCAAGACTTGCCTATCACTTCTGAGGAGATTCATCCAGCCAGTGTCAGCAGTAACCCGGGTAGAAGTGCTCTGGGATCTAGGGCTGGCTCCACCTCCCTCTCCTGATTCTACAAATTTAGGTTTCTTTGCTCACTATGTCCTGTACAATAACTAGGTCATCATACTTTTTACTTGTTCAGGTAGAGGCATAAGCATTCCTTAGAAGGTGTAGGTTTTTCTTGACAGCAAAGTAGCTACATCATCATCATATTCATTTATTTTACAAAAATATTTTTCTTCTTAGATTACTTTAGACTTTTGTTGATATGGCAGATATTTTGTGGTTTGACTGTTGTAATATTATATTACACATGAAACATTTTTGGTATCTTTTCATTATCTTGATTGTATTATGAATGTTTATATTTATGCACAATTCATGACATTTATAATATAGCTTTGCATAATCTTAACTATCTACTTACTTTAAAGAGTACGAGTAATGAAGCATTTCTTTGTTCTTTCTTTCCTTTTATTTATTTTTTAACCTGGTCTCTTTTCCATTCAGCACTGACTGGTTATATTTTGCTATTTTGTTTTAGTATACATTTATTTATATTTGCAAATATTACTATGAACTCTATAAAGTTGCAAAATACATTTTATTACCTCCATCAAAGAGATAACTGTTCAGTCCCAGATACATAAGATGAAATGGGACATAACCCTAGAATTCAGGGCAGACAAAAGCCAGTACCCCCAGAACAAGAGGCCCACATAAAAATATATTTTGTGAGCTAGAAGAGAGGAAGTTGATCTTAAGCTGGATGCTTTGGCCCTAAATATTATTCCCAGGCAAGGAACCATTCAGGTGGAACTGGCTCATGAGTGTGCTCTGAAATTCAAAGAAGTAGTTACAGAATTCAAGTCTGTTTTAGGCACAGGGAGGTTCTTTTACTTACAAGGAGTCCTGAAGTCCAGGCTATGGCTAAAGGTAACATTTTCCTGGCTTTTGAGAGAATTCTGAAAGTTTTTCAAGAGAATTCCACAAGCTCCTCAAAAATTTGTGAAGGAAATGATATAAAAATGGATAGTGATAGAAATTTTTTTCTTTAATTAAAACCATGTGGCATTTTGACGACTAGGATTGAACAACACACTGAACTTCTTTATCATTTTTTTTCAGGTACATGCATCTTCATTCTGAAAAAATAGAAAAAAGGATTGGGTGAGATTCACTACAGAGTCACTTCTTTTTTCTGGATTTCACTGATAAGGCAGTTTTAGGAGGTCACTATCATGGCAACAAACAGAAATAGGTTGTTGATGAAAGCAGTGGAGAAGGTAGAAGAGAAGAATTTCAGTTTTGGGCTAGAGATTTAGCTCAGTGGTTCCAGCACCTGCCTAGCAAGCACAAGGTCCCTGGTTTGATCCTCAGTAACCACATACAACAATACCAGGCGTGGTGGTTCATGCCCACCAGCAATCAGTACCACATACCACAAATGCCAGGCTTGGTGGCTCAAGCCTGTAATACCAGGACTTGGGAGGCAGAGGCAGAAAGATTGCTGAGTTCGAGGCTTGCCTGAGCTACATAGTGAGCTCAGGGCCAGCCTGAACTATAAAGTGAGACGTCTCAAAAACAAAAACAAAAAAAGAGAATTTTAGGTGTTATCCACGCCTCCTTCAACAACTGCTCCCTCCCACTAACTGGTGCTTGCTGTGGACTCAGTATGCCTGAGACTCGAGCCAATGGAAGTTTAGACATTATGGGGACCAACAGTGTTTCAGGGTCAGGCCTCACCTTTCTTCAGTTTCTTCATTCTTTTTCTTCTCCTTGCTGGTGATTTCTGAAATAGAACCAGAACAACTTTAGAAATTGTGTTACTCTCAGATATGAAAAGGAGAGTAGAAGGTAGAGTTTGAAGAGATTTCCAAGTCCTGGGACTCATACTGTTGTGTCCTTACATATGGAAGAGATGCTTATTTAACGGATGCAATTTCAGGGGGTCTGGAAGGGGTCTTTGCATCCAAAATGTAAAAGTCTTCATTTGCTTACTATGTCTTAAGATCTAATGTTGGATGTAGATTTCTTTTTCACTCACAGTTCTCTCTTTGCAAATGAGAATACCAGTAGGAGGGTAATGTATTTAGTTTTAGGACTCATTTAGTAATTAGGAGGGTTTCCAATCCTCTTCTGAAAGTAAGGTTTAGAAGGGGAAGAGAGGAAATCTTGAAAACACAAATACTTAAAGAGATTAGATAGATGGTGCTACCAATACTACACATTGTTACTTGGACAGATCCAAGTGGGAAATCTCTAGCCAGACCTTGCAAAGCCTGAGTTTCTATGTGTATGGAGTTACTGCCGATGATTTGACTGTTGTATCAGTACTATTGTCTCACTCAGAGCCTCATGGGGCAGATTGTTAAAACTGGAAATCCATGCAGGAATTTAGAGCACAAGAATCCTCTTAACACTACCACTTATACTTTCATGATTCAGTCTTTACTAAACAGTGCCCTCTTGAAAACTTCCTGTTACTGGCATTTCCTTTTCATGTGTGTGCATATTTGAGAATAACTGTCTTTTTACAGGTATAATATTAGGCTATAGAATTCAATGCCAGTGTAAAATTTGATGAATTTAACAAATGCATAAAGTTAAATGATTACAAAATAATCAAGAGTGACCACATTTGAATAAATGCCCCCCAAATTTTCCCGCTTCATTTTGATCGTTTTCCCATCACATTCCTTAGTAACATTTGATTTGCTTAATGTCACAGTATCTTTGCTTTTTCTTGAATTTCATATCTATCTATCTATCTATCTATCTATCTATCTATCTATCTATCTATCTATCTATCTATCATCTCTCTAGGACCACATAAGGTATAGTTTTCTCATTCTTAACTTTTTTCACTTAGCATAATGTTTTTGAAATTATCTGTTATCAGTAGCCCATTCCTGTCTACCACTTAGCAGGATTTATTTTATTTTTAATCTTTATTGGTACATTGTATATATACACATCATGATCACACTCAGTGTTGAGAATTTGTACCAGTATATGACACAATTTAATTCTCATTTTTCCCTATTTCCCTACCCAGCCCACAACCCCCCGCCCCCTAAATACATAAGCTTTGGTTCCTTTTTATATTACCATCACATTTTTTCTTACCCTTCATTACTCACCCTCCAAGCAGTATTTTATTTTATGAATATATCCTTTTGTTAAATGATAAGTTGTCTTATTAATTACTAGTAATAATAATTATATATTCTGGATATATATCTTTGGTCAGATAGATATTTTATATACATTTACATTTTCCCCCAGTCTATGCTTGTCTTACTGTTTTCTTGACAAAATTAAAGGCAAAAGCTTTTCATTTGAATGAAGTTCAGTTTACCAATTTTGTTTTTTATTATGTGGCTTGTTTTCTTCTGAGTCCTATCTAACATTTGTCTACCTAGGGCCATAAATACATTTTTTCTATGTTTTCTTTCAGAAATCTTTTTATTTCAAGTCATATTTATGTTTATGATCTATTTTAAATTATTTTTTGTAGAATTATGTGTATATTTAATTCTCTTAAAACCATCAGTTAAAAAGATCACCCTTCCTTTCTGCATGGGTTTACTTTGGTAAATTTGTCAGAATTAGTACTATGAGAGTTTGAGTTTTGATTCTGTTTTACTGCATTTACTGTTAATGTAGATATTTTCATCAATATCATTCTGTCTTGATCACTGTAACTCTGAAAATCTTGAAATTGGATAATAGAAATCTTTCATTTTTCATTTTTCAGTACTGTTTTGGCAATTTTAGGTCTTTTGCATTTCCTTATACATTTTAGAGTCACAATATAGATATTTTCATCAATATCATTCTGTCTTGATAACTGTAATTCTGAAAATCTTGAAATTGGATAATAGAACTCTTTCATTTTTTCTCTCATTTTTCAGTACTGTTTTGGCAATTGTAGGTCTTGTGCATTTTTTTATACATTTTAGAGCCAACTTTTTAAAAACAATATGAATTTATTGGTACATTTTAGGAATACATTATGATCACATTTCTCAGTGAGAATTTGTACCTGTACATGATATATCTTGATTATTTTTCTCATTTCCCTGCCCTCCCTACAATCCCCAACCCCCCATATACATAAGCTTTATTAATTTCTACTTAAAAGCTGTATAGAATTTTGATTGGGATTTGTTGTAGTTTAGATCAAAAATGTCATCCAGAATTTCCATCTGTGTAAATGGTGATTGGATGGTGAAGGCACCATACTGATTGTGCTGTTAGAAGGTGGGGCTTGGTCAGAAGAGGTGAGTCACTGGGGACATGACCCAGGAGAATATATCTCCCTTCCTAGCTCTTCCCTCTGCTCTCTGCTTCTTGCCTACCATGATGTGAGCAGCTTTCCTTTGCTATGGTCCAGTGTCTTGGAACCAGCCAAGTATGAACTGAAACCTCTGAAAATTTCCTTTCAGTTGTGAGTATTGAGTACTTTGCCCCAGTGGTGAGAAAATATCCACGACAGGGTTATTTGGATCGATTTGGGAAAAATCAATATCTTAATAATATTTTGCCCTCTAGTTCATGAACATTGCATATATATGTGTATAAGTTCATATATGTATGTGTATAGACTCATATATGTGTGTGTGTCCTATTTAGATTTTCTTCAACTTCTGTCAGTGGTATTGTTTGATAATTTTTAGTACATATATCTTGTACCTCCTGTTTAATTTATTTATAAAGTTTTAATATTTCTTGATGCTACTATAAATGTTAAACAGTTTTTAAAGTATATTTGTTAATTTTAAAATATACAGCTATTCTTGATTTTAGCTATGGACCTTGTATCTTGTGACTTTGGTATTTTTCTTATTAGTTCTGATAGCTTTTTAATAGATTTAATAGGCTGTTTTGCAAATATGATTACTATCTGCCAAAAGAAGAGTTTTTCTTCTTCCTTTCTACTCTGTGTACTTTTTGTTTCTTTTCAGTGTCTTTTTTCACTGGCTAGGATCTCCAGTATAATGCTGAACAAAAGTACTGAGTGTCAACATTGCATTTTTCCCAGTCTTAAGTGGAAAGCAATCAGTCCTTTATCATCAAACATGATACCAGTGGAAGGATCTTGGTATACGTCCTTTGTTAGACTGAGGAATTTCCCTCGACTCCCTACTTTTATGAAAGTTTTTCTTTCCTTTTTGAAAGAAAATCTAAATAGGACACACACACATATATGAGTCTATACACATACATATATGTGTAGTAAATTTTCAGTATCCATTGACATAATCATACTTTTTTTCAGTCTCAATACAGTAAGTTTTATGGCTTAATTTTTAAATGTTCAGCTGTCTTGTGTTCCTAGAATAAACAGTATTTGATCATGATGCAGCATGGTTACAATATACTGCAAGATTTTAGTTTCTGTCTTGTTAAGAGTTTTGGCATCCATGTTCCAAAGGGGTGTTTGTAGTCTTCTTTTCCAGTGCTGCTGTATGTGCAAACATACATACATATTGTTGTATGTGATTACCAGGGATCGAACCAGGGACCTTGCACTTGCTAGGTCAGTAATGGAGCCTTATGACCTCCTTCTATGTTCAGAGTAGCCTGGACACTGACTCCAAGGAGTAAATGGGAAGTCATAAGGTTCATTTCATCTCATTTTTCTGCCACCCATTGCCCAGTGTCTGATAACAATTGTTTCAAGTATTTTTCCAATTTGTAGTTGTTTATGGAAGGAGGACAACTTTTGTAGCAGTTAATCCTTCCAGGAAAGAAGCAGAAGTCTATTTCACCACATAATTTAAAGACATTTAATTGGTAGGAGAATGTCTCTTATTTCCTTATAGCTTCATATAAACTTCATTCATGTGCACCCTCTGGAGTCACATACTTAAGTGTGTAGTGCTTGGAATTGAACTCTCATGCATGCAGGGTAAGTGCTTCAACACTCAGTTAACCACAGACCTAAGTTTGATCTTTGCACACTGTGGCAGCTCTTCAGATATCTGAAGCAGAATTTTTGTCCTCCTCAGGCTTTGTCAGGTTAAGTACCATTAGCTGTTTGTCTCTGTGGACTGGATGTATTTTGACCTGGAAAGGGTTAAGCGCTGAAATCCTGGTCCTGGTGTAGGATGTTGAAAGCTGGAATAACATTTTTTTTTTTTTTTTGAGACAGGGTCTCGCTTTGTAGTTCAGGCTGGCCCTGAGCTCACTATATAGCCCAGGCAAGCCTGGAACTCAGCAATCCTCCTGCCTCTGCCTCCCGAGTGCTGGGATTACAGGTGTGAGCCACCATGCCCAGCACTGTGATATGTGGTACTGATTGCTGGTGGGTGTGAATCACCACCCCTGGTATTGTATATGATTACCAGGGATCGAACCAGGGACCTTGCACTTGCAAGGCAGGCCTGGAAACACTGAGCTAAATCTCTGGCCCTAGAATGACTTTTAAGAGTGGGCTGCACTGTTTGCCAGGATAGCAGCTCATTACAAAGCCACCTAAGAGCAGGTTGTTTGAAAGCTCCCCACACTTGATGTCCACTCTGGCCATGTGATGCCATCTACCATGTTATGCAGCATAAGGCATGCACCAGGTGTGACTGTTTGAACTTGGGCTTTGCAGCCTCCAAAACTCTAAGTTCCTTATAAAGTGCACAGTCTTGAGTATTTTGTTACATCAATACAAAAGAAGCTAAAACATATGGACTATTTTGTATTAATGGAGCTTCCAGAAGCCTTATATATGTGGTTAGATTCTACTGTCAAAGTTCTTAAAAATAATGGTACTTACAACTGAATACAATATTTTAGATATCTTTAGGCCAACACAAAATAGTTACAGTATGGTTTCAAACCTATGCAAAATCAATGCCATTTCCAGAATAAATAAATAAATAAATAAATAAATAAATAAATAAATAAATAAATAAATACATAAATAAATAAATAAAGTTCCTGTTTAAAAATGAAAACAGGCAATGAAATGGCAAATTCTATACTTTGGGATTTCAGTACTTTAAATGTAACATTTTGAAGGCCATATGTGATGAGATCACCACCTTTCAGTTTTTAAACTGTGAAGTTTCTGTTTGAATGTTGGTTAAAGTTATTTCTTTTGGAAAAGGCATTTGGACTTTCAGAAATCATCACTGAGAAAGCTGACTCTTCTAAGTTTGCTCTGGGCAAGCAAGTTGTCAAGACTAGTTGGTTGCTTGAGTGCTGTTATATCCATATTTCTGTCACCCAAGTCACACACAGGAGCAATGATAACCTGTTAATCGGACAAAGACAATCAAAATTTAGAATTTCTCATTCTTTATCTGCCCTGTTTCACAGAGGGAAGGAGGAAGGGAGGGAGAGAGATTAGAAACCAGTTAGAATAGCTATGGCATTTCTTTTCTAAACTAAGCTAAGTGTTCTGAACAGGATAAGCATGTATAATAAAACAGAAAAACAATAATGAAAGCTCTGGATAGGAATTTTAATGACAGGTTAATGACAGATTAACTTGAGGGCTGTATCTTCTGAGAAGTGGATTCATGTCAGATTAAGAAGTTCCATTTTGGAGGAATTACTGGTTATCAATAAGCTTGTGCCTTTGTAGATGGATCATGATTGCTCCCACATCTGTCTGTTAGCAGAATTCCATTCCTTGTCTTTATAGAACTGAGATTTCCATATCCTTGCTGGCTGGCTGTTGATTAAGGGTCATTTTTGACCTTTAGAAGTGATCCTTGTTCCTTGATTGTGGCTTTCATTCTCCAAGTTCAAAGCCAACAACTTCCCATTCTCCAGCTCATCTTTAACCTGCTTGGGTAAAGCTCATTACCATAGACTGGATCTATCTGGATAATGTGAGCTAATTTTACCATCTCAAGATTGGGTCCTTAATTATGTGTACAAAGTTCTTTTTGCCATATCAGATAATGTATCATAGTTCCTATGGTATAGGAAGTGAAAATACTGGGGAGGGGGTCAACATTATACTTGTCACATAGCTAATGGCAGAGTTATCCACAAAGAAAAGGGAGATAATGATGAAGTTATAGAACTCAGATCTGTAAATAACTATCCCATCTGGTTATGTGTCCCTCCCCCCAGGGATATCAAGGCTCCTTTCTTTGAACAAACACTTGACTGACTGACTGTATGACTCTTTCTTAATAGTATTCTTTATCACATACTGGGTAGTGGTGGTATGTCGTATATATCTATTCTTTCTTTTTGTTTTCTGCCTTTTTTACCACTCATAATCTGATGCAACCATCTTCTATGTGTAAACATAGCCTCTTTAATCTTCTTCCAACTTCTACCTTGCATATATACATGCTTAGGTAGTCTCCTAAATTTTTGATTGCCTTGTGGAAACAGGAATATTCTTCATCTCTTTTGAGAGTTACACTCTACATCTTTTCTTGTTTGTTTTAATTGTAAGATGCTCATTCCAGTGGGAAAGCAAATTTAGGTAATAGCTTATTCCCAAGCCAAAAATTGCTCCTTTTTAGTTGGTACATTTTCAATGACAGTTGCATGGAAAGAGAAGCTTCAAACTTTCGTCTTGAAAAGTCACTTGAGTCAAAAATGTTTCAGCTCACATTGGGGCATGTGAAAGATAATGACCGTACACCTGATTATGTGCTCTGAATATTACCCTTTTGTTCATAGACCTCTCAGAACACTCCATATTCTGTCAGTTTGAATGTCTCTGTCATATGCTTTGCATTAATTCATTAAAATTTGATAATTATTCTCCAAATTTCTTCTTTTTAAAGTACTGCAGGGTGAAATTAATGAGTGTAATATCATCCATGTATGTTCTAAATAGATCTTAAAATCAGTACACTGGAATCTTAAATAAGTTGCTGGCCAGAAGTATTATTCACCTTGTGTTTTCTCTGATAGATAAGGTTATTGTAACTATCAGCATCAACCAATTACCACCAGAGTCAATCCTGAGATAAAATAAAATGTTATCATAGACTATTACCTAAACCAACCCAATCACAATAGACATAGGAGTGTTATATGGTCAGGGACCAGGCAGGCCTTATTGAGACACCTGCACAACAGAAGTCAGTAGGCAGATTGTTAGATACAGTACTGTTTACAATAGCACAACTTTTGGAAAAATCCAAGTGTTCAAATCTAAGTTTGGTTAAGTAACTTGTATCTGAATAATGGAATATCTTACTACCCTCTAGAATGATGCTGTAGAAAGATACTTATGCCTGGGCCAGAGGGTTAGCTCAGTGGTTCCAGTGCCTGCCTCGCAAGCGCAAGGTCCTGAATTCGATCCCCGGTAACCACATATAATGCTGGGCGTGGAAACACGCCCACCAACAATCAACACCGCCTACCACAATGCTGGACGTGGTGGCTCACGCCTGTAATCCCAGCATTCGGGAGGCAGAAACAGGAGGATTGTTGAGTTCGCGGCGGCTTGCCTGGGCACCATAGTGAGCTCAGGGCCAGCCTGAACTACAAAGCGAGACCCTGTCTCAAAAGCAAAAAAAAAAAAAAAAAAAAAAAAAAAAAAAAAAAAAAGGATACTTATGCCTTAGAAAAATGACTTGATATTTTTAATATGACAAAGATATAAAGCTCATAAAAATATGCCTTATGCTATTATTTTAATTTTGGATGGTAACATATATTTATAGATGGAAAAATCTAGAAGATATACACCAAAAATATTGTTCACAAAGTCATGTTTTTTCTTATCAGTTGAATTATGATTGGCTTTAATTCTTGAAACACTTGATAGTGGATATGCACTATTGGTAATCAGTAAAAGTTAATATTACTGTTTCTAAATCAGTAGGGAACAATTTATTTAACTCATTTCACAGGAAATCTGTAACTTTAGTGATGAAGAGGTAATTCTTTGATGATCAGCAAACATAGTTACTGGAATACTGTCAGGTCTGTAATCGCCAACATTTAGAAATGTTTCCACCGTTTTACTTTCTTGAATTGTCACAATAACTTCACAAAAGGAGGTTTCAGCTTTGGATAGAAACCAGAAGTACATCTGTAGAACTTAGATTGAAAATGAAACCATTCTTAGGCATCCAAGGCAACATTAGCCAGTTAGTCCAATGTGGCCTCCAAACCTGGAGGAAAAACCACTTCCTCCAACCTCTTGCTGGCTTTAGTCTGGGCTCAGCCAATGAGCTCCAGAAAGCAGCTGATTTGGGGGAAGTAACTTCAAAGTGGCAATCTGCAGAGAGGATAGTGACTCACGCATCACCTCTGTTAGAGATGCCAGCCTGTTGCTTCTTCTTCCTCTTCCATCCAAAGCATCCTCCTATTCCAGCTGCGATGACTGCAATTAACACTACAGCTGCTATAATCCAGAGGGTATGGTGCACAGCAGGCAAGTGGTGTCTAGGAACTGGAAATGACAAATTTTCAATCAGCCATAAATTCACTTACATGGGTTTCATATTTGTTGCTGTTCTCTTTATTTACATGCCAGCATCTCCCCTTGGCTTTTGCTCCAATGGAGCGTGAAATCCATGTAGGAGACCACAGATAGTCCCAGGCTTGGGGCCTCAGCAGGTAACTAAGAATCAAGCCAGTACCTCTGCCCATGTGCTTGGAATGGGCTGTCTTCCCTTCTCCAAGGCAAGTGTGATACTGATCTTGATCTGGAAGGAGAGAGGCAGCTTGGCCATGGAGTTGGAATCTGAGTAAAATATTTTGCTAAGGGTCTGAATGTAGAGTCATCAGGACAGTGCCCTGCTACCTCAGTCAGTCCACAAACCCTGATATTTCCCATGTAGTGGTTCTTCCATTGGTTAACATCTATAAATAAGGCTCTTTTATTTGGCCTTAATATCCAGTTCAGCTTTGTTTGGTCTTATTTTCCACTGAGGCCACAGCAGGCTTCTTCAGCATGACTTTCGGCATGTCTCACTACTAGAAATCTTCGATATTTCCTCATACCCTGAGGATTCTGGATCAGAATTAGCTCCCTAGAGGTCAGGAGCTATGTCCTTGCATGGAAACTCCCAAATTGCCGAGAAGCTGTAAGTAGGTTTTGTGATGGAAAATTGAGTTGCTTACATTGTAGACAATTTGGGGAATAGTTCTGGTAGTTAATCTCAAACTACAGAAAAAAATAGAATAATTTGATTTCCCTCTAATTTAGCTACAATATGTAGATACTTTCCCTGTTCTTGTAACAGCAGAAAAAGGACTTGCTTGTGTCGTGGGCATAATATTTTGAATATGTCCTCTTTTATCTACTTGAGCATGGTTGGAATTCCAAGTAAAGAAAGGATATAGTTGTAATGTGGCAACTGCTTTATTTTGTTTTTTTTTTGTTTGTTTGTTTGTTTGTTTTTGAGACAGAGTATTGCTTTGTAGTTCAGGCTAGCCCTGAGCTCACTATGTAGCCCAGGCAAGCCTGGAACTCAGCAATGCTCCTGCCTCTGCCTCCCAAGTGCTGGGATTACAGGTGTAAGCCACCATGCCTGGCACTGTGGTATGTGGTACTGGTTGCTGGTGGGCATGAGATACCCTGCCCAGTATTATTGTATGTGGTTACCAGGGATCGAACCAAGGACCTTGCGTTTGCTAGGCAAATGTCAGAACCACTGAGCTAAACCTCCAGCCCTGGCAACTGCTATTTTTGACACTGCTAAAGATCTAGTTTGACTCAGGATCTAACCTATCTCTGATCAAGCCATAGACTAGGGACATAGAAGGGCCAGTCCCATCTTCTTGAGGCAGCCATCACTGAAATATTTCTGGAGATGGTGCTACCTGGGGAGGATTTGGCAGCAGTTGAGAAGTAGAGAACAGTGAGCCACAAAAATTCTAAAGTGGTAGCAACTGCAGGAGACTTGCAGACTGCTCCAGAAATGTCAGGTATGGTGATGCTGGTGGCTAAATGAAGATACTGGACTTTAGCCATAGTTTAAAATAGAGGCTTAAGAGAGACTCCAGAAGAAACAACCAGGCCAAGATAGATAGTCTCACTTTTTTTTTTTTTCTTCCCTTTTTGAGACAGGGTCTCGCTTTGTAGTTCAGGCTGGCTCTGAGCTCACTATGTAGTCCAGGCAAGCCTCAAACTCAGCAATCCTCCTGCCTCTGCCTCCCAAGTGCTGGGATGACAGGCGTGAGCCACCACACCCGGCATTGTGGTATGTGGTATTGATTGCTGGTGGGCGTGAGTCTCCATTCCCAGCATTGTATATGGTTACCAGGGATTGAACTCAGGACCTTGTGCTTGCAAGGCAGGTGCCGGAACCACTGAGCTAACCCTCTGGCCCTAGATAGTCTCACTCTTTATTGGACTCTCAGAGGCTGAAGTGACTAAATAGAAGGAAGTCAGTACCAGGACAGGGTGTAAAACTGACCCAGTTGTAAAACTGGCACCTGTGAATAAGCTGTAGGGTCTCTTACTGAGAGCACTGCTGTACGTTCAAAACAGGTGCCAGGAGAAGGGAAGCAGCAAAGACAGGGAGTGGAGCTAGAGGCTGGATGATGCCACTGGAGGGACAAACTGAGGGCTGGAGAAGGGTACAAGGTGAGGAGAAGGCAGCTGGAGGGCAAGTGGGCTCAGAAAAGCAGCCATGGAGGTAGTGCAGATACACAGTGTCTGAGGAGAAAGGTGTAGTTATTACTCTTCAAATATGGAGTCACAAATATAGATGAGACAAAGCTCAAAGTTTAGAATGTCAGGCTCCTGTTGGTGAACAGTGCTTAGACTCAACTTTTCCTCCACCTTTGTGGGGACCTACAGGCCATCATGCCATGGCCATTTCTGTCTCTGAGTTTTACTTTGCTACACCGACTCTTTTGTCAGATATGGCTGGTCAATGGGATCCTCTTGCCTGGGGACCCCTGAAGCTGTCTCTGACTTGTTTTGTGCAGGAAATCTGTGTAAACATGAGTGTCTATCATCTCAGTTTCCCTCCCCTCTTAGTACTCTTTTATGGTATTAGGTTCCATTGCCTTTAGAAAGCCCTCCTTGACTATCAATGCCTACATCTGAATGCCCATAGAAATGATCAATTTATTTTAAATTTAGTCACATACTTCCACAGAATGTAATTTATATTGTAATTCAGTCCTTTCTTAAAATTCAGTTTTCCACTTGTGCACATCATGAAGTTCTAATTCTACTGGAAGATCTTTAAGAACAGAGGGGATGTTACACCATTTAGTTTCTGTCCCTGTAGCCAGCAGTATCTAGAATGCTTTTGAACTCCTAATAAATACTACATAAATGCACACATGTATGCACTTTCTTTCTGTGTGTGTCTTTCTCAATGAATGGAAAAATTCTAGACACTAGGAGTCTTGTATTTTCTGACCAAAGCTCCAGAATCTTCTATTCAAAGGTAGCCTAAAAAGCCAGGGTCATTTTCAGGGCTAAAACTGTGTTTCTTCAAGGACAGCACAGGCTCATAGACTCCTGGATTCTGCATCACTCCAAAGTAGCAGGAGCCTCCATTTGGCTCATAAAATGACCCAGAAGATTTCCTAGCAAGCAGGGAACATTGGACAGTTTACTAGATGAAAGAAACAGTGCTGGGAAACAGCCTTACCTTTATAGAAAGGTTTGGAGAAAATCTGCCTCTCCTTTGACTTCAGTGACATAGTTTTCAGGACACAGAAGATGGTCACATTGCTCATCTCATCGGGGAGTGGAATATATGAGCTGATGGAAACATTGTACAGCTCTGTACCATTATCTTGTGATATCTGCATGACACCATCATACTCCAGTTCAGTTGAATTTTCAAGTTTTAGCAAAAAATACATCTTCATAGCCTTTGGATAACCTTGTCCAGATGAGCAGGTTAAATTTATGCCAGAATTTCCTGTTACATTAGACATTTGCACTATTTCAGGTTCAGTGAAGTTAGCTAGACACAAAATAGAGATGCAAAAGTCAGACTATATTTAAATGTATTTATGAGATAACAGAAAATAAGTAAGTATTAGATCTGGGAGCTTACTGGGGTCCACCTGGGAACCCCAGGTTGTCTATATCCTGGTGTGGTCGTGTTATAACCTTACATTTATTTTTCAAGGCCTCTTGCTTACAGACAAGAGGGCTGAAGTTAGCTCACTGAAGATTTAAAATTGAGCCATTCTTCCAGAAAATGGGATGTTTGGAAGGAATTTTGGTCTGACCTTACAACCCAAGTTCCCTTAGGACCTTATCCCAGGTCATCAGACTAAGAGAGGTAAAAAATTTTTCGAATTAAAGTCTCCCCAAGACTCATAAAAATTTATGGCACTGGTTCTGGCTCCCAAGCAGGGTGGTGGTGAGTTGGGATAGGTCGGATTTAGAAATTCAGAATATTGGGTTTTGGCACAACTGTCAAGGTGTCTGCATCACATATTAGAAGATGAAGGGCAAATCCAGCTATTTTTAGGGAAAATGCATGATCTTGATAAGCTCAGTGCTTCTATTGCCTTGGTTTGCCTTTTATGTTGTTATAACTACTGAAAATCACTGTACATAATTCCCTGGACCTGACACAGGAGCCCTCAGACAGCCAAACCCCTGGCTCTTCTGTAATTATGAGGTATGTGGCAGGTAATTTATGATTTAGTATATTGCTTCTAAACTGACAGTCACTGGCATGTCATTTTTTCCAGTTTGGCTGTATGAATATGCTGTTTGAACACTCTGCTTGTGCCTTATATGATCTGTAGAAGTTAGATTCCCAGAGCTTAGTTAGTCTTACCAGCAATACTTTGGAAATCATGGGTTGAATAAGTTATAGTTCTTTTACTACTTGTTAATATACATAGAAATTGCTTTTTTTTAAAGACAGGATCTCTTTTTTTTTTTTTTTTTTTTTGAGACAGGGTCTCGCTTTGTAGTTCAGGCTGGCCCTGAGCTCACTATGTAGCCCAGGCAAGCCTTGAACTCAGTAATCCTCCTGTCTCTGCCTCCTGAGTGTTGGGACTCCAAGAGGGAGCTACCATGCCTGGCATTGTGGTATGTGGTACTGATTGCTGGTGGGCATAAGTCACCACACCTGGTATTGTTGTATGTGGTTACTGGGGATGGAACCAGGGACCTTGCACTTGCTAGGCAGGCTCTGGAACCACTAAGCTAAATCTCGGGCCCTAAATTGCTTTTTAAAATACTACTTTTATGTCCCACCTAACACAGAGGATATTTCTCCAATAGTATAATGGCCACACTTTGAAAACATTAAGTTATCCTTTGTCTAAATGTCCCAAGAGCCTTGAAGCCTAGTTTGAATCATGCATGTCTTGAGATGAGCACCTCTCTATTCTATATCAAATTCTGCCTTTGTTTTACTCTGGTTCCAGAATAGGTATTGATTTGCCTTTCTCAGTTTCATTAAGAATTAATTTGGATCTACTAATATTTTGCCTGTGTATCGATCCTAGAGAAAAGCCAACTTAAATTAAAAACCTATATACAAATATTATAGTAGCTGTCTTCATAACAGCCCCAAACTGGAAACTGCCCAGTGTCTTTCAGTGAGTTGAATGGATAAAGAACAGAATGCAGCAATAAAAAGCAACATATTTTTGATATATGCAGTGGTTTGGATGAGACTCAAGGTATCATGCTGAATGAAAGAGGCTAATCTTTAAAGGTTACACGTTGTATGGTTCTCTTAAAATGGCATTTTCAAAAGGACAAAACCATAGGATGCAAAACAAGGGTTATGGACATGGACAGTGTGACAATAAAGGGATATCATGAGGGGGACTTTTAGGATTATAGAAAAATTCTGTATGCTATATGGTGATGGTTACCTAAATCTAAAAAATTACTAAAAGTCTGTACTGAAACAAAAAATTCATTTTACTGTATGATGATGAGAAAAACATCTGCAGTGACATTTAGGCTTTTCAGGCCCAGTGCAATAAAGGAGCTAGTTTGTTGGTTTGTGGGTTTTCTCTGCTGGGTTATTTCTTTGTTGTCTACTGGGCTCCTGAGTAAGGGAGCAAACAACTCATAAGCAACCTAGAGAAGATCAAAAGAAAATCCCAAACCAGTCACATTTCACCCTTGAGAGCTCCAGGACCAGGTTTAGTGGGTAAGAAATCTTGGACTGAGGGAGAAAAATGAATGTAAAGTTCTGAGACTGGGATGGTTATAAAATTTATCATTGGGCAAATTAATTTAGCCATATTACTTTCATTAAGTTAGTTCTCTTTGGTCTCCAAAGAAAATTTTCACTATCAGTCAGAAGCAAAGTGTCAAAGTCCAAAGGACTTCAGTTCGGATTCTCAGACCTTGCACTCCCTTCAAGTGGATTTCTGAGAAATGACTGTCTTCTGCTTTCTTGTGGTAACACCTCTTCCCCCAGGCCTTTCAAACTGCGATCACCAAAGTTTCTCTACTCATTTATAAACCCGTCTGAGAAGGTCAAAGATCTGGGCACACCATGGAGCACATACCGAACACTGACAGCTCACAGTCCTTCTGGTGGAGGGGAACCAGTCCTGTGGGGCTTCTGTGATGGATGATGCATTGATAGATGCCCTTGTCCTTGATTTGAGCTCTGTGAAGTTGCAAAGTCCAACTGTTGTGGTCGAAGCTAGTGCGGTCCATGTACTTGGGAGCCACACTATTAAATTTTTCTCTCCCTGAATAAAGTTCAAATAGAACTGTTTGCCTGTACTGCCAAAATATTACCAGCTCATTCAGGCTGAGGTTTTGAGAGTTTAGAAATTGGCACGGGAGGGCTGCGGTCTCATTGAAATAAGCTTCACTCCTCAGGAAGGCAGCACCTAAAAAAAGGAAAGATGAGGATTAGGGAAGGAGAAACAAGAGGGAACAAAAAACCAATGCTATTTAGCTTTATATAATATCCATAACAGTACTGAAGAACTGGGTCATTATGATATGAAACTGTGCACCCCTCCTGAACATCTGTAGTTTAGGTCTTGTGTTCTTGTTTCATTACTGAATGCAAGGCATCGTGCAAGTGGTAACCTTTATACACCTCACTTTCCTCCTCCATTTGAAGAAGAGGAGAACTAAATGTTCTAAGAGTCTTTCTAGTACTATGGTTTTATTTGTTTAAATCCCAGGACGGGAAATCAACAGAGTTACAAAGTTGTCTCACCCACTTGGCACCTTCCCGCAACCTGAGGATTGATGTCCAACACAGCAGCTGCTACAGGTTCCACAATAGCTACATTCTCCCACAAAGCCCCCCCGTCCTTCCCTGTCATCCTGGTCTGCTCTGGTGAAAAGACTGCTAGTAGTAGTGGCAGGTTTGCTATTTCCTGTCTTCTCTTATGCTTCATTAGCTGGGGGTCACATTGAGTAACATCTTTGAAATTCAAGTAGTTCCTTCATAGACCTTCTGCATGGCTGCTGTTCCCACAGCCAGCTCTCACAAGGACAGACAACAGTTTGGAATGACTCAGTCAGCTGAGGTGTCTTTCTCCAGTGACCTCTTAAGCAATGTCAGGGACCAGAAAGAGAACTGGGAAGCTGGATGAGCTTTGGGAGTCCTGGGAAAACCCCAGGAAACATACACTTGGTGCTGCCAGCATGTGCCGCCCCTTGAAACGCACAACTCACAGAGGATATGATAGGAGAGTTCAGGGGAAGGCTTTGGTCCTTGTGAACATACTGGCATTTGTGGGAGGAATTTGGGCCACCTTCCTGCTTGAATGCGATAGATCTCAGCGCTCTAGGAAGGTCTTTTCTGGGTCATAGGAATACTTGAGACTTGGCGAAGAAATGAGAAATGGGGAACGAGAAGTGTAGGTTGGGGGGAATGCTGTTTCTTAGTTAATGTGAAGGCAGATGCCTCCTTAGGTAGAAAGTCACAGTAGGTTCTGAGTAATGAGTCATTATTTGAGATTTCAGGGAAAGGATGCTGATATTAAAAAGACTACAGGGTAAGTAAAGAAGGGGAAGAAAAAATTTGATGATAAAAAAGGAAACAAAGTTTATGTCTGTAGAGGTTGGGGAACTCGGGCGGGGGTAGGGGAATGGGAAAAATGAGAATTAAGTCATGTCATATACTGGTACAAATTCACAATGCCAGCTGTGATTATAATGTATATATAAAATGTATCAATAAAATCTATTTTTAAAAATAAAAAGGACTACACAGAACGGGTGGGTTTGTAAGAGACAGGAGAGGAGTTTCATTTCATGTGGTTCTTAGTGGGAGAATGAAATCAATTGGTCTGAGTTGGTGGTTTTCTCTTCAAATAGGGGATAGAGAAAATACCAGTGGCATGCATATGGTAAAACCGAAGAAATGGAGACTTCCCAGGGAGCCCATGTAAGCGCCCAGCAGTGATGCTCAAGAGATGCCAGGAGTTTGCATTGCTACCCATTGCACCACCCCCACTTAGAAGTCTGCAAAGCATGTGAGGTACGGGACGCATGATGCTGAAGGAGGAAGGAGGAAGAAAGTTCAGCAGGGTGCCTAGAAAGGGGGACAGGGGAACCTAAGAAAGATTTAGTGTATTTGGCAATTACCTTCCGAGGGAAACGGGGTTTCTGCTATAGGGCTGCTTACCTCTTAATAATCATACAAGAGTGCCACCTACTGTACAGGCTCAGAATGCTTCCTCTGAGCAGACACTTTCTGGTTTGGGCCTAATTTGCTATAGAGCATTGGGTGGATGACCTAATGGAGAAACCAAAGGCACAGCTGAATGTTCTGAGAATTATTAGTCAATGTTACATTATTGCTCAGCTATCAATGATGCTTTCTAGATCCGGAGATGATTTCACCGTTAGTTTGTTCCTATCCTCTTGATTTACAGATTTTTCTCTGTGGAGCCTTACGGTAACTTCCTACTTACTCTCTCCACTCATAGACAAGTCCAGATTCACCGGCCCAGCCTCTTTCTCAACAGTTACAAGAGTTTTCTCTTCTACCCATCTAACTATTCTCCACTCCAACTACCACCAACGGCATTGTTTGTGGACCAATGCTTCTGGCATCCTCTAAGGGATGGTCTGGCCCACCCAAGACCACCTGAGTCTGAATACACATTTTAACAAGAATTCCAGATGTAGACAATCTGTTTCTGTCTCTAGATGGGACAAATTTATTTCTATCCACCTGTCCCCAAACTTCTTTTCATCCTCATGGGATTAAAAAAAAAAAACACTCTGTAACCCATCTGAGTGGAACTGAAAGTATTTCACAATTTACACTGTGCATTTCCTCATCAGCCACTGGTTTTCATGTTATTACTCAGAGCTCAGCACGGGGCATCCTGCTAATCCCCTCTTCACCATATGGGGAAGATTTGACTCAGGTCTGTTTTCCCCAAGTGGCTTCATTCTCCAGAGCTTAGATCTTCTAGCAACTGGACTCACCAGAACTCTACTAGTGAGAAACACTGATAATCTCTCCCTTCTCCAGCACTTTGGGGAGAGAAATGGTCTAGTTTTAACCAGCTGAAGGGGTACTATCAGGAATGAGGCTCTCAAGAATTCAGCTAGATATCTCCTTTTATTAGGAGTTTGTTTCCAAAGATATTTCAGGACCTCTTCTGCAATGTTCTGTTTGAATGCCATGTCCAACCCATGGTCTACTGACCTTGCAACTCTGCAATCCTATTAGGACTTCAGTCTTCCCTAGTCATTACCCCAAATGGCCAAACAGTCCTTCCTCATGTTACTGTGTTTACTTATACTCATTATTTTATTCTGTTATTAAACTTCCTTCAAAGGTTTACCACACCTTCTGGAAGCTTCATTCCATTGCAACAAATTTCTCTCTATCTTCACCCTCTTTGATGGGTATTTTCCTCAATGTTGTTCTTTCATTATAATCTGGCTTGACCCTAAGGAAGCCTCTAGGCTTTCAGCCACTGCTGGTGTTATCCACTTCAGAGGGAACTCAAGCAACATGTTCCTTGTTTGGAAGTGTCTCCCTCTTCTTGTCATTAGCCACTAATCACTGGTCACTACAGAATTTGAAAATCTTGATTAACTTAAGTGTAAATAGTCACATATGGCTAGCAGCTATTAAAGACAACACAACAGTAAAATGTATTTTTAATCATTCCATGGCAGCAACCTCAGTAAAAGTAGCCCTTTGTCTCTGCAGAACTCCATGGGAGGCCACTCTACTTTCAATCTACATATCCTGTTTTACAATGGAGCAGTGGCACACTCCTGGAGGAAATGATTCTATTGTTTAGACCTATGACATTTAAAATCTGTAGTGTCCAGTCTCACTTAACTTGGCCTGCTACAAACACTTCCTCTCTGCTCCTGCTTTTAGTTTCTCTTTCTTTTATAGTTAAATTCCCTGAGTGAGGAGAAATAACTCCCTTCTCTCCCCGCTTCCCACTCCCACCTCTCTAGTAAACTGCCCTCACAAGGGTTACCAGTGACTTCCCGCCATGGCCAGTGACTCCCGGGTCTCCTTACTCTAGTCTCGTCCAATCTCTGATTTGCTGGCTCAGCTGCTCACTGCTGACCCTTCTCGATCCTCTTCCTCTGTTTTTTCATCTAGCTAGCTGAATTAAACGGCCAAGTGTAAGCAAGAATTCTCCAGGCTACAACTTTCCTAGAGTTCTAGGCACTCCTATCCAACGGTCTGCCAAATGCCTTCATTTAGATACCAACAGAGCTTGTGTTCTCTTTGAAACCTCTCTTTGTCTCAGTGAACAGCTCTTTCGCTCAATGTTGTCCTCAGTCATTTGAAGTGTTTATAGAAAATACCAGAAAGAGTCTGTGCAGGTATGGTAGAGAAAAGTTGAATGACTACAGCCTGAGGTGAAATGTAATATGCTACTGGAAGACTGAAGGCTCAATATGAAGCAAAGAGAAGGGACAACCAGAGAGAAAAATTACGTGTTTATGTGGAGAACTTAGGGGCTTTATCTTTTAGGTTAGTAAAGAAGTCTCTGCTTTTTTTTTTTTTTTTTTTTTTTTTTAGACAGGGTCTTGCTTTGTAGTTCAGGCTGGTCCTGAGCTCACTATGTAGCCCAGACAAGCCTCAAACTCAGCAAACCTCCTGCCTCTGCCTCTTGAGTGCTAGGATTACAGGCATGAGCCACCACACCCAATATTGTATGTGTTTACTGGGGATTGAACCAGGGACCTTGCACTTGCTAGGCAGGGGCCAGAACCACTGACCTAAATCCCCGGCCCAAAAGTCTCTGCTTTTTTTCTGGGTGGCAATGATCCCCTCAGAATTTTCATGACCTGGATGATATTTTTAAGACTAGCTTTTTTTTTTTTTTTTTTTTGAGACAGGGTCTCACTTTGTAGTTCAGGCTGGCCCTGAGCTCACTATGGTGCCCAGGCAAGCCGCCGCGAACTCAGCAATCCTCCTGTCTCTGCCTCCCGAGTGCTGGGATTACAGGTGTGAGCCACCACATCCGGCATTGTGGTATGCGGTGCAGATTGTTGGTGGGCGTGTCTCCACGCCCAGCACTATATGTGGTAACCGGGGATCGAACTCAGGACCTTGCGCTTGCGAGGCAGGCGCCGGAACCTCTGAGCTAACCCTCCGGCCCTGGACTAGCTTTGTTTTGATTTCATGCTTAATATGCATCCCATTACAATGACAAATACATTATATATGTAACTATATAAACATGATAGCATGTATTTGATGAAAATATTTAACAAGGCAGTATTATATGAAATCTTATTTACTCTACTAAAATGTAGGAAGCACAATATGGATATGTAAAAATATCCCAAACCCTGAGCTCATTGGAAACACGCATCATCCATGTCCTTAGAACATACCCCCCCCCGCCCTTGTTGCTCTTGTTACCCATCTTGCTCTCAGGCACCCGCAACACATGGAAAATCTGAACACTTGGCTTGCTGCTACCAGTGGCTTCATAACTGAATTCTCTGCTTCTGTCTTGCCCCCAAAAGATGATCCCTTGGAAAGGTGTCTCTATTTATACAATTCGTTGTTGAAAAGCCTCCAATGACTCCAATGAAAATGATATCCAAGTCCCTCCCACACGCCAAGAACGATATCCAATCTGCAGACTGGTCCCTGGTACCTTGCTGACCTGTTTCCCTCACTTACCCTGCCCCAGACACAGCGGCTTGCTTGCCAGTCCTCCAAAAGGCCCTCTGCACTCTCTCTCAAGTCCACTTCTCAAATTGCCCCTGCTGTATGGAAGGCTTCTTCCTCACTCAGCCTCATGGTAATTCCTTCACCTCATGTAGGTCTCTCGTCAAATGTTACCTCTCAGGAAGATTTCTCTGACCTTTCTATTGAAAAGAGCATTCTTGTCACTCTCTATCCCTAAAGATGACTTTTTCTGAAACTATAAAATAGTACTTGTTATGATATGGTATGTTTGGTTTTTGTCTCTCTCTCCAAAGGAATGTAGCACCTGGGTTAAAAATCTGTGTAATTGGGCCGGAGATTTAGCTCAGTGGTTCCGGCGCCTGTCTCGCAAGCGCAAGGTCCTGAGTTCGATCCCCGAAACCACAAAGAATGCTGGGCGTGGTGACTCACGCCCACTGGCAATCAATGCCACATACCACAGTGCCGGGCGTGGTGGCTCACGCCTGTCATCCCAGCACTCGGGAGGCAGAGGCAGGAGGATTGCTGAGTTCCAGGCTTGCCTGGGCTACATAGTGAGCTCAGGGCCAGCCTGAACTACAAAGCGAGACCCTCTCTCAAAAAAAAAAAAAAAAAAATCTGTGTAATTGTTTTCAGGCTTGAGCACAGGCAATTACAAAGCTTTACCTGGCAGAACTCACGGAGGATCGCTTCTCGGCCTTTTGGCTAAGATCAAGTGTAGAACTCACGGAGGACATCTGCGCTCCCTGCACCAGAGCTGGTGCGCAACCAGTGTGTCGCAGTCTCTGAAGGGAGTTGAGGTCAAGGTCTCAGCACCTTGGCCAGCCATGCTTTTTCACATATTTGCATTCTTAGTCCAGGGCCCCAATTCCTAGGTCTCTTTATTGAAGGCCTTTGGTGGAGGTTGTCTTGAGATTTCTCTGGTGGCCTCCATATATATGTCGGGGGGACCTGGAGAACCCTTTTCTCACGCTGACTCAGTACTCAACCCTTTTCCACTCCTAGACATCCCCTGTTGTCTTCCTCCTTGTTTTGCTCCTTCTGTAGGTCCCACATCCTTACTGCTACAGGCTTTCATGTGGGCTCACTCAGCAGTGAAATGACCCCCACCAATGTGCTCTACTGACTCATCAGACCTTAAACAGTTCACATCCCACGGGGCAGATCAGAATGGGGAAGTCAGTCCTTCCATGTTAGCCTCTTGTCTATACTATTGCTGTAAGATATTAAAAATGTAGCATTTTTTCCCCTTGCTGTTATAATGAGCTGCTCGGGCACCTGACAGCTCAGCTATTGCTCTTTCAGCTCAGCCAAACTCAGCATCTCCCATTAGAATAAGCTCCACACGAGCAGGGCATTTATTTGTCTCTTTCCTTCATTGTGCCACTTCCAGTATCTGCAACTGGAATATTAAACACCCATAAATACTCACTGCAAAAATAAATGAACACATCTGAAAAATTATCAGAAAAATGCAATTTAAATGTCAGTGAGATACCATTCTCTGGGCATGACAGGTTGGCAGAGATTTAAAGATATCAGATGATCATTTCCCAAGGAAAGTGTGGAAAAGTTTGTCCTATTGTGTACTGCTAGTAAAATGCTAAGTTGGTGCAACATTTTGTAGCACAGTTGGTAATTTGTAATAAATTGCCTATAAAGTAAGCTTCAGCCTTTACTTAGCAACTCATTTTCTAGGAATTCTGCACATAAAAAGGTATATGCATAAAATTGGATGTACAGATATATGCACAGTTCATAAGAATGACCCCATTGATATAAATTAAATGGTTTATTATGTAAAACATCTAAACAATGGAGTTCCATTTGATATAAACAGAATGCCATAGGGCATCATACATTGCAGTTAGAAGTATGGATTTGGACAGCCTAAATCCAATCTCAGGTCAGCTTCTTGGTGTCTGTGCTACTGTGGGCTAACAACCTGTTTTTCATGTCTCAGTTTTCTCTTAAGAAATGCAGGGATAATAATGTGCCTACATCTGAGGGTTATCTTAATGAGTGAGTTAATATCTCAGTTAACATTTGAGTTAATACTGGTACACACTGGGCATACTTTCAGCATTACTCATTTGTGAGCATTGATCTTCTAGAAGTTGAGAGTACTATATGCTTACTAGATGCTGGGAAGAGAGGGGCAAAGGAGGGATGGGAAATGTTGCTCGACAGGCACTAAATGTGTAACAAAACACCAGAAATTAAAGGTGCAATATATTTTAATAAGCCAGAGCACAAGATAGTAAATAGTTTTCCTATGAAAAATGATAAGAATTTGAGGAGAAAGATGTGTAAATTTACATGTACTGAAGTACCATGTAATGTTCCGTAAATACATACAATATTTTATGTATAAACTAAAATATTTTAGAGTTTTTCTTTAGTTTGTCATTTATTTTTAGCATTATTGCTATTGATGGGAAACAGTGTTTAGGGGCAAAAATCAATAATTTATAGGTATATTTACTTTGCAAAAGATTTTACAACAAATAAACTTAAGGTCCTTAAAAATATGAAGTAGTGGGCCGGAGGGTTAGCTCAGTGGTTCCGGCGCCTGCCTCACAAGTGCAAGGTCCTCAGTTCGATCCCCGGTAACCACATACAATGCTGGGCGTGGAAGCACGCCCACCAACAATCAACACCGCATACCACAATGCCAGACGTGGTGGCTCATGCCTGTAATCCCAGCACTCGGGAGGCAGAGACAGGAGGATTCCTGAGTTCGCGGCGGCTTGCCTGGGCACCATAGTGAGCTCAGGGCCAGCCTGAACTACAAAGCGAGACCC
>PVIC010000940.1:44997-60569 GCA_004025085.1 Thryonomys swinderianus | reverse complement strand
GTTGTGGAAATAAAAAATAGAAATTAAGAGAAAGCAAATGAAAGAAAGTCTAGATTAAACATCAGTGTTAGAAATTAAATACAGAGATTAGGAAAAAACAAAATAAAGTCTAGATCAAACATAATATTAAAAATGATTAATGAATTGGAAGATTAGACTGAGAAATTCTCCCAAAGGGCAACATGGAGAGAGGAAGAGATGAAAGAGAAGAGAGAAAAGGACACAAATATTAATTTGAGAAGCTCTGCTAGGTTTCTAGAATAAAAGAATAGAAGAGATGATAAGTGAAATTTAAAGAGGAGAATTTGCAGTCTATAAATGTGAAGAAATATATGAGTTGTAAGGTCAAAAGTACATTTTTAAGCATTAATCAAAATAAGTGAAAATAAATATATCATAAAAAATTGTAGTGACCCTGCTAATATAAATTATAATTTTTTTAACTCATGAAAAAGAATCTCATTGATTCCTTTTTATTTTCTAAAGAATATAGTAAGAATAAGGAAGAAAGGCAGGGAGGATATTTATAAAATGATGACCATTACACAGAAAGCTTCTTAGCAACCTTAAACTAAAAAAAATACCTAGTGAATACAATTAAATGAATACAACACACAAAAATAAAGCAAATTATATTTTTAATTCAAAGGAGTTTATGATTTAAAATATAAAAATGAAACTTAGAAATTTGCAAATGTATGAAACTATTAAATAAAACATTCAGACATTTGGGTATATATTGTGTTCATAATTGTATACACCTAATTTTTATTTTCTTGTCTGTTTCTTTCTAACAAAGGTCATAAAAGTGATGTAAAAGACCAGTAAAGTGATTTTAATTTGAGATTTGATGAATGATTTGGAGATATGTATATTTTTAAATAGAACATCTATCTAGGAATGAAAGGAGGAATAAAAATGAAATCAAGGAAAGGCAAGTATTAAAGGTATTAAAAATATTTCCTTTGACACTACGATTTCATCTCACTCCACAAAGAATGGCTGCTGTCTCGAAATTAGCCAGCAACAAATGCTGGTGAAGATGTGGAGAAAAAGGAACTCTTCTCCACTGTTGGTGGGAATGTAGTCTGGTACAACCTCTACAGAAGTCAGTGTGGAGATTCCTAAATAAAAACTAGGATTAGAGGTTCCATTTGACCCTGCCATTGCCCTGCTAGGAATATACATAAAAGAATTAAAGGAATCATATCATAGTGATATATATGTGCCCATGTTCATAGCAGCTCAGTTTGTAATAGCTCAGTCTTGGAAACAACCCAAATGCCCACCAACTGGAGACTGGATAAATAAGATGTGGTTTTTTTTCCCTATAAAATGTAGTATTATCCTACCTTAAAGAATGATAAGTTTGAGTCGTTTATACTCAAATGGATGCACCTTCAGGACATACTCATAAGTGAAATAAATAGGTCACAGATGTGTAAATATCATATCTGTTCTCTGGTGTGAGAAACTGAAGATTTAATGAGTTCTAGAATGGGTGATGAATATTGTGAAATAGAAAATATTCAAAGGGAAATGTGGTGGAGGGGTGAGTATTGAGGGGGAAAGAAAAAATGTGATGATAATTAAAAAGGAAACAAACCTTATGTATTTAGGAGGTGAGAGGTTGGGGGGGTGGGTAGGAGAATGGGAAAAAATGAGAATTAAGTCGTGTCATATACTGGTACAAATTCCTCCCAATGTTGAGTGTGGTCATGATGTGTATATACAATGTGCCAATAAATATAAAAATAAACTAAAAAAATGTTTCCATAATTTTAAAATCCTAGAACCTGGCTTTCTGGCTTGGTACTATAAAAGATGGTACTTCTTTGAGATAGATCAACCAGAGAAGTGAAATATTGGTCATAAAAACAGGACTACAAATATTTTAATTTCTATTGCTGAAAAATCAAAATGGAGTCACCCATGCTGAAGTTTTATATCACCAAATCAAAATTAAGTTATCTGACCTTTCAAGAGCATGGGGATATCCTCAAATTTCCCAAACAGACTAATCAGCATGACAATGAATTTCCTCTCTCCTTAATCTATACATCCTTTGATTTCTACAAAAAATTATCTAAAGTATTTTGATGTTATCCAATTTTTTTGCCTGAAGTATTGTCTGATTGTAGGAACTGAAAGATAAAACCAACTAAGAGCTTTAAACTGCTGTAAAATTGCCCTTTGACACCATAAAGCTCAATAATGCTGAGGGACGATAGCCTCAGATTATAGAAATGGTGCTAAGATTTCCCCTTTCACAAAGGAAAACTAAGTCTCAGTCTGTCAAATTCTTGTTCTTCCCAAAACTGTTTGTCCGTCACTGGCTCTTCACTTTTCCTACCATTTTTACTCTTGTTGTCAAACAGCCCTCCAAGTACCCTATTCTGTGATCATCAATTACCTGGCAGCTCATTCATTATCTCTGGAACCACCTAAAACATTCTGCTACAACGAGCTGCAAATACATACATACATACATACATACATACATATGCATACATACACACATATATCTATATATGTATGTATCAAAAGAACCAGGATCAGATCACTTGAGCCTGGGAATTTGAGGCCAACCTGAGCAAGAGAGACTCCATCTCCAACACAAAGAGAGAGAGAAAAAAATCAAATCAAACCCCTCCAGATATAGGGCCTGTCTATTTTCCAGACCACAAATGCACTCTGGCTGTAGTTTAGAAGTGTGATGGAGGTGTCAAAGTAGCAGCAACAGAGGGTGACTGTGGCACATAGAAATTCTTTTAGCTTTTCAAATACAAAGAACAAATCCTAACCTAATTCTACAAAACCCTAGCTGTCCCCTATACACTTCAGTCATAAACTCTCCTTAAATCTTAGCTTCAAGAGGAGAAGCCATCAACTAAATTGTTTAATTTCTATGACAGAAGATGGACACAAAAGACAGAAGGCAGGAAACAGAATTGTTCCACTGTCCTGTTTAATCTGGGCCATCAAATGAATTATTCAGCCCTGGGTTTATGTCAGGGATTATCTAACCCAACTGCTTCTCCTTTCTCCCTTTGGATGCCAGCCCTGCGTGAGATCAGGGCTCAGTACTGCAGTAAGCAGAAGTGCACTGTGAGAAGACAGATAAAACCCAAATGGATTCCTTTCTTAAAAAAAAAAAAAAAGAAATAGAATCTCTGTCGTTGTTGCTTTCAATTGTATGTGAAGTGTTGGCAATGACTTTATTTGTTTTATGGTACTAGAGAGGTCACACCAGAGACTGTAAACTAAACTATACCAACAGCCCTTTATTTATTTATTTTTCATTTTGAGACATGCTTTTGCTGAGTTTCTTGAGCTGAACTTGAACTTATAATCTTATTGCCTCAGCCTCCCAGAGAGCTGGCATTAGAGACCTACAAACCCACACCTCAGTTTGTAATTTTATTTTCTAATTGGGTGTCACTGTTTTTCTTTTCCACATTACATTTGTTCTGCTCTATATATTGGCACTTATCCTCTCACCATCAGGGAACCTAAGTAGTTATCATTGGGGGGAATTACTTTTAAAGTTTTAATATTGATGACTCTTTTTGGGAGCTAAGAAGTTTCTAGGCAATTTCAAAGAAAAGTAAAAACAAAAGTGACACTTGGACTAGATTTTGATCCGGTTTCATGGCTTTACTTGCTCACTTTCAGTGCACAGACTCAGGAAGTTTGGGGGCCACATGGTAATTCTGTTGAGCCTTTCTGAAAATCTGAACCCAGGACATCTCTCTTCCTTCTGTCCTGGGACAGAGAGCGGGGATCACTGTGATGAGGACACTGGGCCTCCAGCTTGGGAACACCTCAGGCGTCTGCTGCAGGGAGGGCAGGGGATGTGCTGCGATTGTCCACCAGGCCAAAGTGAGCTGGGGTCCTGCAGAGGAGCCGTACTTTGGAGTGTGTCACTAGCAAGAGTGAGCAGAAGCCATGAAGGCCAAGGCCCAGTGACCAATGCTCAGGTTCACGGCTGTGCAACTCCGAGCTCTGACACAGTATCAAGAGCTGTTAATCTGGAGTAAATTACTTCACCTCTTTCTGTGTTAGTGGTCGCATCTTAGTGCCTCACACAAATATGCACACACCCCCCAAATACATAAGAAGTGGGATAAGAAAATAGTCTTGGATAACGTCCAGAATCTTATCTTATCCCCTTCGCTCTTGCTCTTGCTTTCCCTTTCTCTCGTATTCTACCCACACACACCTCCCACACCATAACACCCCAGCAGTTATGGTAGCAGGTCTCAGGGCCCTGGGAGGCAAATGTGGCTTCTCTGCCTAGGTTAGTGATGCAATTGCCTAGCACGTCTGTATACCTCACCCTGGTGGACTCGGAAAACCCCAAGGTGCTAAGGAGAAAGCGGAAATCTCAGAAAGCCTATCCCAGCCAGCAGGCCCCTGAGGAGCCCAGCTCCTGGTCATCCGTAGAAGGTCAAGGGCTCATTGTTTGATAGTGTGGAGGAGGGGACTTCATGGCTGGACTCATTAGCCAGGGGCCAGCTAGTCAGAGTGCCTTGCAGGTACTACAGCCAAACCACAGTTTTAGTTGGCCTCTGATGTGGCTCATACTATGCTGAGATGTCTCAGTGCTATGAGTGGAGAAAAGGAGCATCAGGAAGGGATGGGCCAGGAGAAAATGAAAGGCACAGATCACAGGGTGTATGACCAGGCTTTGGCCAGACAGAGTTTGAAGATGAATACACTGAAATTCATAGAGATGCAGCAATTGAGGAAGATCTGGGTTTTGCGACATCTTATACTTCTAAAATTATGTGGGTGGAGGGACCTTTAAAGAAGAAAAAGATTACCCAATTAAATATAAAATGCCTGTGGCCACTACAGTGTCAGCAGGCTATAGGAGAAGGTGATGGAGGAAAGAGATATAGTGGAAAAAAGCCAATAGTCTTGCCTCATTGTGGTTAAAATAGCTTAATTATTCAGGTCTCAGCAAATCGTAAGATACATGAGTGCCCTGCTGAAGTCCTCTGTGGGTCTTAAGGAGATTTGGAAAGGACTTGTGCTGGTAGAAAGCTACACTGGCTTCATGGTCCATCAGCTGACATGATTAGCTGAAGGGCTGACACTGATAATAAGCTGTGACTATGGCCTGTGGGTCTGGAGCAGTGGGAAATGGGGTATGTGTGGGAGAGGGAAGACAAAAGTTAATATTCTGCAACAGAAGAAGGCTTTTGGGAACCCATTAGTGGATTCCTAAGAGCCTAAGAATCCCAGAAATGGGGACAGAGAAGCCCAGAGAGAATATGTGTGAAGCAGAAGAATCAACATACGTGTGCTCCCTCAGGAGGCACTGCATAAGGAAGTCTGTCTTATTCTGTATGCCCAGGGTCCTGTGGGTTAGATAGCAGGGAGAAGCATGGGACAGGAGAGGGCTCCTTCCCAGGAGAGGCCTGGCCACTATCATCTAAGACACATGATCTTAGTCATGAGAGCAGAACCTACTTTAGGAAATGTTGGGAACCATCCTGTTTGGGAGAAATAACTGGAAGGTCGAAACTGACCAGGCCTCCCTGCCTAGGACTTTGGACTTCAACTCACCTTCCCCTCTGGTAACAACAAGGACTCTGGTGGTCCCACATGCTGTGATGCTTCAGGGCAGAGCTACACCATTGATGGTGTCTGCCCCGTCCTCTGAGTCTTTGTTACATTTTGTTACTCTAGTTGTGCTGAATAAAAGGTGTGAGAGGCTGGACCTGTGATCTTTTGGTACCCAGAGTAGCGTGGATCAGGCCCAAGCTCAACTTCTCTAAGCCTCATTTCTGCCTAATTATTAATTGTTTTGACATATTCCATTGACTCACAGGAGACTAGGATCTAACGCAAAAGTTCTAGTTACGTTCCCTTTCAAAGTTTCCCACAAGGAAATATTTTTGGCACATAGTTTTAGACAAGATAAGTCATATGTGAGCAAAACCCGCCATGTTCACATTTGCAGTAGCCAGACCCATTGGGGATGGATTTGGGGACTTTACACAGAGAAGAAAAGTTTCTTACCAGAGTGCAGGAGGGCCATCAAAATGAGAATGATACCTGGTCCCATGTTGCTAAAGTCAAAAGAGAAAAGATAAAATTTGTTTAGAAAGTGAAATTGTAAACCATTGTTCACCAAAATACTACCTGGAAGTGGAGTCTGGGATTTGCTTGGGTTCCCAGGTGTGGCAAAGAAAATGCTATGTGCTCACCAAAGCCATTTCCTTCCCCCTTAGCCCCACAGCCTTTCCTGCAGTTAGGCAAGGTGTGAGACTGCATTCTGAACAATGAAATCGTGGGCAGGAAGGATTGTTGTTGCTTGCAGACATGACCACTAGCACTTCTTCCTTCTCTCTTCTGCCTCCTTAGATGTAAGGGATCCGGAGAAAGAGCTCAAAGGTCTAGAAAATGGCACAGCCTCACAGTAGAAGAGGCTTTGTTGAATAACCTAGTGAAATAGCACTTTCCACCCCTCCCCAGCAGCTGATCCAAACTGGACTGTGACATTAGTAGAAAATAAACTTTTACTACATTAGGTAATGAGATTACAGAGATTATTTATTGCAGTTGTGGGCATCACTTCTTTTGAACCCAATGAACATGATGCAGCCTGTGAAAAGTATTTATATTTAGGAGTCAACCTTTCTTTGGTTTTCTTATGACTTTTCAAATTTGAACATGTATTAAAATCACCTGATCAACATGAGTAACAGCTTCTAGGGCCTCATCCATGGAGCTTGACTTAGTAGGATGGGATGAAGCTCGTGAATGTGTTTGTCTAATCATCATCCAAGGGATGATGCTTTGATAACCACTGCACCATAGCATCCCTTCAATCTGCATGATGGAGCCCCCAAAAATGATGTGCACTGCTCTATAAGCTCCATCATTGACATCCTCCTCTTCCTTCTTCCCTCTTTCTCCTCCCACATAACAAACTCAACTTAGACCAAAATGGCTATAGAGTGGCTCATAAGGAAGCACAAAATAGGGGAAAGACTGACACTAGAGACATCTGGGAAAGCCAACCAGATTCAGTACGGAAAAGTAAAATAGACCAGGGACAAGGCCAGTGCATATGCTTACCACAGAAATCTGCCTCTTTTGTATTGGATGTGACACAAGTATAGTTTGTAGATTTTGTTATTTTGTTTGTTTGGGTTTTGAAACAAAATCTCAGTATAGCTGAGGCTGGACTTGAAATCATGATTTTCCTGCCTCAGTCTCCCAAAGGCTGCGATACTGGAGTTCACTAGCATATCTGGTTGTGTTGTAGATTTGTAATAGGGAAGAAAAACCAACTGGTGCATTAATTCATAAGACTGCACACTGATTTGTGGATTTGTTGATGAACATGCACCAATACTCAGGAGACGATACACAGTTTATTCCTTTAGGGTGGGGCATTGTCTAAAACTCTTCCCAATCTTTTGGTCCATGCTGAACTCCTTTCCCCAGAAGCACCTAGCACAAGACAATGAACTAGGAGTGTTTGGGTTAAGTTTGAGCCTCTTCTTTTTAAATTAAGTTTATTGAGTGGGTCATATTTATATGAGGATTAAATTTAAAAAGTAAAGGTGAGAAGTAGTGGAAAGAAAGTCTCCCCCAGCTCTATCTAGCTTTCCTCCATACACGTAACTTTGTTACCTGTTATTGGTTTATTATATGTCACTGCAGTTGTTTTAGGTCAAACAAACCAAAATAAAAACATGAATCTATATTCTCTGCTTATTTTATTTTTGAACACAAATAGTGCTATCAATACATAACTTTGCATGCTCACCATCAATTTAGAATTGTTCAGTTTAAACACATAATGAGTATCTTCATGCCAACCGTTTCATGCTTTTCCACTGTATTTTACTGAATGAGGATTTACTTTGATAAACCCTCTTGGCAGACATTCAGGCTGCTATCAATCTTTGATTGCAAGACAAGCCTTGATTATGTGCCATATCACACTGATAGGAATAGATTATATTCCAAATTGCTTGGACAAAGGGTTGAAGGCAATGTAATTTTAGTTTTTATAGATATTAAAATACTGTTCTCTCTTAAGATTATGTTAACACATTGACCAAACATGAGAGTGCTTATTTTCACATATATTTTTTCTTTTTACCAACAAGGTATGTTTTCCAATTTGTTATTCGTATCATTATGGGAGGTTGAAATGGCATCTCACTGTAAATTTTTTTTTTTGAGACAGGGTCTTGCTTTGTAGTTCAGGCTGACCCTGATCCCAGGCCTCACTATGTAGCCCAGGCAAGCCTTGAACTCAGCAATCCTCCTGTCTCTGCCTCCCAAGTGCTGGCATTATGGGTGTGAGCCACCATGCCCGGCATTGTATGTAGTTACTGGGGATCAAACTCAGGACCTTGCGCTTGTGAGGCAGGCGCCAGAACCACTGAGCTAAATCTCTGGCCCCTCAGTGCAATTTTTAAAAATTATTTTTAGTTATAAAATATACATAATACAAAATACACTGTCCTAATCATTTCTCAATGGATAGTAGCAGTGAACAGATTTATAGTGTTGTGCAGCCATGTCTGCCATCCACTTCCAGAAGTCTTTCGTTGTGCAAAATTGAAGCTTTGTACCCTATGACACAATGACTACAAATTCTCCCTCTCTCAATCTCTAGAAGCCATTACTTCACTTTCTGTCTTGATGGATTTGACTACTTTAGATATAAATGGTATCAAACAGTAGTTGCTTTTGTGTAAATGGCTTGTCTCACTTAGCAGAATGTCTTCAAGGTTCATCCATGTTGTAATGTGTGTGAGAATTCCCTTACTTTAAAAGATGAGGTATTAGTTCATTTCCTTCATTTACAATGTATTAATCCATCCCTCTACTAATGGCCACTTGAGTTACTTCTGCTCCTTTTGGCTATTGTGAATATGTGGTGAGGGACACAGGCGCACACATATCTTATTAAGACCCAGCTTTCACTTCTTTTAGGTCCAAAACTAGAAATGGAATTGTTGAATAATGCAGAAACTTGAAATGTCTACAGAACCACTCTACTTTTTCCACAGCAACAGCTCATTTGACATTCTTGTCAATGCACACAAGAATTCTACTTTCTCCATATCCTTGCCAATACTATACTCTGCTTCTTTTTTTCAGTAGTGACTATCCTAATAGGTATGAGGTGTTTTTCGCTGTCCTCAAACTTTTCTTATTATGTGTCCAGACATCTCTTTAAATGTATAAGAAATAGTATTCCCCTTCCATGTACTGTCTTTTGCTCACTTTGCATCTTTGGGTTTGTAACAAAATGGATTTGTAGAGAGCTCCTTTACATCTAGACGGTGAGCCCTTTACATCACTGTTATGAATGTATTCAGCTCCTGAAATACACAGTAGGTGTTTGACATGTGAACTGACTGGCTGGCTCTCAGGTGCTCTCTCCCTCCCTTGCAGTAATTTTAATAGGTTGAAACCAGGCATGGTAGTGGTTCCCAGGGTGCTCATCTGTTGAGCTGAAGCCAATACCACTCCAGGTTCAGCCTTGAAAGCTGATTCCTGGGTACTTCCTTGTCCTAATCACTGGCAGCATTATTCATCATAGCCTCTGAGGATTGTGACCCCCTTTGAGTCTAGATTCTCACCTAAATATAGGAATCCGTCCAACCAAAGACAATTTTTTTCTGGGGTACTGTATCTCACAGGGACATGAAAGTAATTATAATTTGTTATAATCTTAATAAATAACTGTTAATTTAAATAATTCCATGAAATTAGTATTGTGTGAGGAGATCTTGAACAAATGGTTCTTGTAAATCAGTGGGGAAGAGCACTGTTCCTGACCTGGAAGTCACTATTAGTTTAGATTTCTCTACTTGGAAACTCTCTTCCCCTGGCTTAGAAATAGCCTTTCCTTCACTTCCTCTCACTGCTACTGGCTTTGTCCTTCGAAACAACCCAGAGTAAGCCTATCGCACTTAGCCTGAACCCTTCAAAGATTGAAGGATAGAAGTCATGTCCCTTCTCAACATCCTGGCCCAGCCCAGCAGTAACAGTCCTTCCGTGGAATGTTGCTAACAATTTAGAGACCGCATATCACCCTGGAAAACACTCTGGACATGGTTTGTTGGCAACCTTATTAAAATATGGTGCTTAACACTTAATATTGATGTGACCCTCTATTATCCAGTATGAATGTCCCATATGAAGAATGGTGTGATGGTGTAAGTGTGTGTGTGTGTCTGTGTGCAGAGGCTGAACTAGAAAGCCACTTCCTCCAAAGTTACTGCCTCTGAAGAAGAGCAGAAATATCACTGTTTCCTCAGGAACAAACTCCAAACCTAACCACAAGTCTTGGCTTTCTCCAGAGAGTCAAGAAATGGAACCATTTACTTGTCAAGGGAGCGCGCAAAAAGGAGAGAGGAAAGAACCTAAGAGTTTATAGGGGGATTCTCTAAGAGGAGGTTTCTGTCAGCTATGAATAGAATAAGGTCTGTGAACCAGTGAAAAACTCAAAAAGAGTAGGCTTCACATAAATACTTTGACTCAAGGAACCAGAGAACATCTGGCGCATATCATTTTCACTTACTTTCTATGCCCAGTCCTTCAAAGACCATTAATACGAGTCAGGTGAATGACTAGTTACACTGTTGTCCCTCATGAAGAGATGGGACTCTTCACCCCACATCAGATATGAAGAACCAGTATTTGAAAGAGGTTCAGTAACTTGCCCTTGGTTACCCACTAGAAAATGGTAGAGCTGAGATTTAAATCATTCAGCTCCACTGATTTCTACTGAACACTGGCAGAGTCCCTTCAAAATGCCAGCTGGTGAGAGAGCTGGGCTGTGGGAGGAGGTGAGAGTGTTGAGTTCCATCCGCTCCAGGAGCAGGCATGGTGGCTCCTGGAATCACAGCGGGACATGTGGGGAGGCAGGCGGGATTTGGGTAGAGGGTCATTGTGTCCCTGGGCTATCCTGAGCTACCATTCATTCCACAGAAGTTGTGTGAAAACATACCACATGCCAGGCACAGAACTCCTCCCAGCTCTCATCCCAAACAGGGAATCCAAAAAGCTATGGGGAAATAGGAATATTGGGACAGAAAGGAGAAAAAGAAAATTTTTTGCGCTTCAGATCTGAAAAGCACATGGGATCTAGTATACGCAATAGGTAGCTGATGGGACATGAGGTGACTGATGGTGGCCAGAAATTCGGTGAGACAGGGAAGTGTGGACATGATGAAACAGGAAGTGAGAAAAAGGTCCTAAGGTAGTTTCTACTGCTGAGAAACCAAGAACAAGGCTTCTTATCTCACAACTTTGTCAGGAACATTAGTGGTACTTGGGGTGCCGTGGGAAATGCTGATAAATTAGCTAGTGTCTCAGGAAGGTTATTCATGCAAATGTCCTTTAGAAAAACATTTACTGAGTTTATTCAACATCAACTAGTCCAGGTCACTTGGGGAGACATAAGGATGTGTAGGCTGTGGTCTCTCATCCAGTAATGAAAAGAAAGCATATCCACGAAGACCAGTAAATCAGATGGAGGGCAGCAACACTTAGCATCTCCCAGGGGACATGGGGTCCTGAGTTCAAGCAGGGTGGGAGATGCCACAGGCTCCATGGAGAAAGGACTAGGTGTGCCTCAACCCAGGAGCATGAGAGCTCAGCCCCTTGCTCTGCCACTGCATTCTGTGGCTGGACAGAGACACACTGGTGCGAGGAGAGTGGGGTCCAGCAGGGGCAGCACCAGCTACCTGGGACCCTGCCTCGCCTCTGGGTGTGACATGCTGCAAGAAGTGCTCCTCAGAGCCTGAAGCTACGGATGTCGAGCAGCTCTTATTTTCCATGAGACCAGGGAAGGGGAATAGGGTAAACTCATTTCCCTTTTTAAAAAATATAGTGTCCGAACTGCAAAATAAAAAGGCAATTGGATGCCACTAAATTTTAAGAAAGACTGGGAGTAATACTGAGAAATGTGAAATCGATCAATATTAGAAGAGTTATTAAGCACTTATTTGTTTATTAATTCAACTAATATTTACTGAGTCAGTCATTGTACTTGGTGCTGGGAATCCAGAGATGAGAAAAACCAGACAAAGCTCCTCTTCAGGTGCTGGGATACAGTTTAGTAGAGGAGCAAGACCATATAAATAAAGATAACACGACCATATAAATAAATAAACATGAGTTATAACAGTGATAAGTGCAATAGAACAGAATAAAAGAAAGGTTCTTGGTGCTTTGAGGTTCGAGCCATGGGGCTATTCTACAGTGATACTTAAGAGAATGATGCAGGAGATTAAGGATGGACATATACTCTTTACTATTCGCATGAAGAGTGGATGGAGTCCACACTCCTCACCTGCAATCTAAGTGGGCCCTTAGTGACTTATTCAAATAGTAGAGTGAAGTAGAAAGGATATTTTGGGACTTCCGAAGCAAGGTCATAAGAAGCCTTGCAAATTCTGTCTCTCTTGAAGTGTATTTTCTGAGGAACTGAGTCTCCCTGTACGATGTTCCATTACTCTCACTCAGTAGGGCAGGAAAATTTGGGCCAACAGTCCCAGCTCAGCTCCATTCTCCAGCTATCTCTGCCATGCCACCAGACACACGAATGAAATGTGCCTCCTCCAGATCAGGGGTCAGCAAAATGCAGCTGGCAAACAAAATCTGGCTTCCTCTTTTTTTTTTCTGTTCTTTGTTGTATTTTTTACAATTAGTCTGTGTCATAGTTGCTTTCTCTACCTGGGACAGAATATCTAACACCCACAACTTAAAGGAAGAGAGCTTTATTTGTGCTCATGGGCTTTTATAGGTTTTAGGCATCAGTCAGCCAGCTGTAAGGCATGGCATTGTGGCAGAAGGTCCTCTTGGGGGACAGCTGCTCAAGGTAGTTATATCAGGACATAGCCAGACTCATTTATGTACTGTCTATTGCTGCTGTCACACCACGGTGGCACAGTTGAGCAGCTGTGACCAAGATTATTGTGGCTCACAAAGCTGAAAGCATTTTCTAGCTGGCCTTGTATAGAAAAAGCTGCCCAATCCTTGCTCGAGATCAGTACTGTCTAAAGCATAAATGGAAGCCACAAATGCAAGCTATTTTGGGAAATTTCTAGTAGCCACATTAGCAAAATAAAAAGAAATAGGCAACATTAATTTTAATAATATCTAGGATATTACAATATCTAACATCAATACAAAAATTACTAAGGAATATTTTAAACTTTTTTTGTACTAAATCTTCAAAAATCTTACATTTCATATGTAAAACACAATTCAGGACTAGCCACATTTCAAGAGATCAACACCCGCTTGTGCTTTGTAACCACTGAAATAGACAGTACAAGTCTGAATAGTGCCTCTAGGCCTTGAGTCAAATCTGGTGATGGTCACGAAGAATAGAAGATGCAGTCGGAGATCTGCTCAAATTCCTGCCTGACCTACAGCACTGTAACAGAGGAAAACACTTACTGTTTTATGCTGTTATATTTGAGGACAGTTTGTGATATACCAACACATATACCATGCCGATTGAGTAGGTGCTAAGTAGTGAAGGGTTGGGACAGGTGATGGGTAGGAAGGATTCCAGGTAAAGGAAATAGCATATATAAATGCACTGAGGTAGGATGGCACCTGAAAGTACAAGAAAAGGTTCAGTGAGGCTAAAGGCAGAGAGAAGTGGGGACATGGGTGAAGAGCTCAGCAGGGGACAGATCACGCTTGCCTCATTGGTCAGTTAAGGATCCGAGTCTTTGTTTTGAAACCAGTGTTAACCACGGCAGAGAAATAGCTTCATTGGGTCTGCATTTCAAAAAACTGACTCTAGTTTTTATCTAGCAAATAGTAGGAGATGGTAGGGGGGCCCCCACCACTGACAAGACCAGGCAGCTGGCCACTGCTGTGAATGAAGCAGAGATGGTGCTTGGTCCAGCATGGGGGTAGCAAAGCGGAGATAAATCACTAGATCATTACAAAGGACTATGACCAACAGGATATAGTGATGGACTAGATAGGAACAAAATATTGATCTATTCATTCAACAGTTGAAAGCCAAAAATCATTCTTTTTTTTTTTTTTTTTTTTTTGTACCAGGAAACAAACTCAGGACCTCACCAGGCAAGAGCAGCACCACTGAGCTACATCCCCAGCCCACTAAGAATCATTCTTAACAGACTGATAACACAGTTTTGCTACAGAACCCTGGTTTTTAATTGTTTGTTTTCATACTGTTAGTACAGCTATGAATGAGAGCAACAAAAATCATAATTCTATTTTCAAATGTGCAGATGACACAAGAAAGAGCCACAGGTCAGTCACTTGAATTAATATTCATTCCCAAAACCTGAAAAGAGGGACTACTACCAGCGAAATGAACTTCATGAGGTAAGTTAAACACCTACGCTTAAGTTTTTAAATAAGAATTGTGTAGGTGGCATAGGTGGATGCAGAGAGATAGTTTACCTACAGTAAATACAGACACCACAGCAATCTCTGTGGCATGACTAACCAAAATTAATTGAACCATTTTTTTTTGTACAGATGCTGCCTGGTATCACACTCGCAGCCTCACATACAAAAGGCAAGGTCTCCAGCACCGAGCCACACCCCTGGCACAATTAATTCAGTCTTAACATAAAATCCAGTCCCTCCAGTCTATGCTAATCAGACCGCACCACTGTGGTATCACGTTCAGTGAGGTTGGTTGTACTTGAGTGACATTACAAAATTAGAATTTATTAAGTGAAAGGGCAGCACAGCTCACTAGGGAATATTGAAATTATGTCAAATGAGGAACATTAAAAAGGCCAGGGGTAATGAACCTGAAGAAACCTGCAGCTATGGGACGGCCATGTACACACATATAGGGGCCCTTCACGGGAAGCCACGTACACTCCTGCTGAAGAGCAAAGACTTCTAAAAAGATGGAAGCCATCAGGAGCAAGATTTCAGATCTAAAAAAATGAAAGCTTTTGATAAAAGCCAGAACTAAGGACTGGGCTTCCATGTGAGGTAATGAGCTCTCCACTACCAGCACTGCTCAAGTAAAAGTGGGGTGATGATGAAGAAGAGACATCTCAAGGGGGGATACTTGAAGGGGCTGTGTAGATAAGCTCCTTAGCTTCAAGCTTAACCCTTGAGGTTCTCATTACATTCCCAGGAAATTAAAGAATACCTGGAACTGCCGGGCATGGTGGCTCATGCCTGTAATCCCAGCACTCGGGAGGCAGAGGCAGGAGGATTGCTGAGTTCAAGGCTTGCCTGGGCTACATGGTGAGCTCAGGGCCAGCCTGAACTACAGAGCAAGACCCTGTCTCAAAAAAAAAAAAAAAAAAAAAAAAAAACCTGGAACTGCATCTTTCCCTGTCTTGGACCCTGAGTCCTTTCCTGCCATTTCACACAGTAGAGCATACGGTGTGTCCAGCAGATCTCTCTTGTCTGGGAGCATCTGTGGAACTGAGGACGGTGACCCAAGGCTTCCACAGCACTGATGGGTGGAGAGTGGGCAGTGCTATTTGAGCTGCGCCTTGGTGGGTGGTGTGGACTTGCTCTTCTGATGGCAGCAACAAAGGGATCCAAGCATCTCAGGG
>PVIC010000940.1:0-44897 GCA_004025085.1 Thryonomys swinderianus | reverse complement strand
CTAAGACCACTCATTCTGATACTTGTACTAATGAGCTTCACCCTGGGCCACAGCATTAACGGTTCTCTGAGAGTTGCTCCCTTCCTTTAACATTAACAGTTGTTAGCTTCCTAGAACTCTGGGTGAGGGGCACCTGAAAAGCTTTGCAAGCTTCCAATGAGTCTTCCCTAAACAGCCCATGAGACAGAGTTCATAATGTGCAATGTTGCATCCCACCTATCTGCAAAAGCCACGGTCTGCGGATGAACCCCTTTTAAGTGTTGACTGAATTAACTGTTAATATGTCAGCCACGTTCACGATACTCATATCTATGGACACATGTGAAGGCATCAGGCATACCCCTTTGTTCAGTGTTTTTATGAGTTTGACAGTGTTTGGGAATTTTTTCCTACATTTTTTTGTGTTATTAAATTTAGTTCTTAGAAGATACTGGATCTTAAACAAATTCTGTGGTTCTCGGTCTCACTGTGCACATTTTCCTGCAGGTTGAAGGAAGGTGCTCATGGAACAGCTACGCTTCCAATGCACAGTGCTGGCTCTGGCATGGAGGGGAAGGAGAACAGTGAGACACAAGCTGATGATAATTGAGCCTCTTACTAAGATAAAGTTAAAATAAGGAAATCAGGTTCTCTCTGGAATAGAGCACTTGTGTAAGAAATATACTCAGTGTGGTATTAATTAATCAAAGAAATGATACAGAAATAAAAAAGAAACATGCCCATTTCTTTACCCCAAATCCTACATCAGTCCCTAGAAAATAATGGAAAGTTCTGTTTGGTGTGCATTATTCCCAGATCTTCTTCTGTATCTGTGCATATGTGTAAATAGGAATTTTAATAAAAATGGAATTTACTATAAATATTGCTCTGCAATCCACACTATGGAAGGTAATCTGCTTTATTAAGTGTGTACTGATTTAAATGTAAATCTCATATGTAATAATACCGTCACAGAAGCATCAACCCTGATGTCTGACCAAATATCTGGGTGCCGTAGTGTGGCTTAGCAAAGTTGCACATAAAATTAATCATTGTAGGTCCACCTGTAGTCAACTTGAGGTCCATAGGCATCACTTGGTATCCCACTCAATCTCCAAATAAAGGCAGTAAGATTATACTTCTGCCTAACAGGATACTTTTATCCTGTGTACAACTGAAAATGCATTAACTTTCTCCCCAGAGTAGGATGCAAAATACTAGGGTAATGCTTGCTCAGTTTTTGTTTTATCCTTACACACCAGGATCACTCAGGGCCTTCACACAGAGCTATATCCCTACATCTTTGTGATATAGTGTAGTATTTTAACACATTATACAATAGTGCAATAATCAAGTCAGGACAACTGGTATAACCATTATCTCAAACTATTATCATTTCTTTGCATCAGGAACACTCAAACTCCTCTCTACTATTTTGCCAAATTCTGAGATACAATCAAAGATAATCAACTTTTATTTTTATTTTTTTGAGACAAAGTCTTGTTTTGTAGTTCAGGCTGGCCCTGAGCTCACTATGTAGCCCAGGCAAGCCTGGAACTCAGCGATCCTCCTGCCTCTGTCTCCCGAGTGCTGGGATTACAAATGTGAGCCATCACGCCCAGCAAAGATAATCAATTTTAAGGACAGATAGAAAAGGAGAAATGACAAAGGTGTTTCCTTAAGGCCAAAGTGGGAAAGTTGAATGGACTAGAAAAGAGATTGACTTTGAGAAAAAAATGGGAAATTGGGCCTGAGATTTAGCTCAGTGGTTCCAGTGCCTACCTTGCAAGCGCAAGGTCCTGAATTCGATCCCGGTAACCACATACAATGCTGGGTGTGGTGACTCACGCCCACCAGCAATCAATACCACATACCACAGTGCCAGGCGTGGTGGCTCACATCTATAATCCCAGCACTCGAGAGGCAGAGGCAGGAAGATTGCTGAGATCGAGGCTTGCCTGGGCTACATAGTGAGCTCAGGGCCAGCCTGAACTAGAAAGCAAGACCCTGTCTCAAAAAAAAAAAAAAGGGAAATTGATTTTTGCAGGTAGAACAGAAAAGCTTAATGGGATTTGGAAAGACAGATAAGGAGTTTATGTTTGGTTCATTAGAAAATTGGCAACCTGGGATTAACATTTTGGAAGTAGAACAATGAGGTGATAAAAGTTTAAAGAAAACAGCCTGTCAGTGGACAAGGAATGGGGAAGGACTGTTATCAGAGCGATCAGGAAAGGTAACATTAAATGCCCAAGGAGCTGAGAAAACCAGGAAGAACCATTGACAAGACCTGGGACTGACATGGAAGAGGTGCACTTGAGTGATTCCTCGGGGACAACATGGGCCACCCTGGAGTCCGGTGCACACAGGAATGACTAGCTCTGGATGGGGCAAGCCGCCCCGAGCTCCACTTCCTCAGAGATCTCTGTGGCCACATCTCCCTCTAGCTCAGTCTGGATCATCCATCTGATCATCTTGGTTTCCAATCCCTCTTTGGGTTTCCATCTAGGGAGAATCTGCCCACCTCATTTCTGTTTCCCTTTGTTACCTGTTCTTGCCCTCACCTGTTTGGGAGCACAGCGTTTCCATACAGAAATGAAGAGGGCAGAGTCAAAGTTGCACAGGTATGAGAAGGAATGCCTGGGTGGATTCATAAGGAGCCAGAGACTGCTTTTACTCAGTCTCTGACATTGCAGTAACTAAAGTCTTAAAATTAAGAGAGCATTCACCTCACTGGCACAAAAGGGGCACAGCACGGTGAGAGTGTCTGCTCTTCCTTCCTGCAACAGCATGTTTGGTGCAGGACAGATACCCTGTTCCTGTAGTTGTATCTAGAATTATAACTTTTTTGAGTCAAGGATCATATTGAGGATTATCAAGTCCATTTTTTCTGTTTTGTCAATAAACAAACAAAAGAAAACAAATGCGCCTACAAGTAACTGTCACACCAAGTTTTTCTGGTGCCTCTTCAGGTCTGTGCACATCTGCTCAAGGGCTTGGACTGCCAGGAATGAAGCCTTTAGAACTGACCAAAGGGCAACCACGCCTTTCCTGGTCCCTTTCTTGTTTCTCAGAACCAGAATGATGGTCAAAGAGAGAAAAAACCAAGGTTGCAAGGGCACAAGTTGAGGGACGGCCCCCTTTCCCCCTTCTGTGTGCAAGGCCCTACTCCAAGAACTCGAAATTCCCACATTACTCATTCTACGGGTTAAGGTATTTTTTTTGAAAGCCCAAGTTGAAATGAAAATGCTGGCCAGAGGGTAGAAATAGAGTTGTTTGTTATTTGCCCTTAGGAGTCAAATTTGAGTTAATTTATATAAATAGGACATGAACTCAGAGAAGAAAGCCCATCTGTGGATGGGGGAGGATGGATAGGGAGTGGGGCGTGTCCCTTGTTGAGGTGTCGGGGTCTGGACGGAAAGACGCAACGTCCTGGAAACACATTCTCTGTGCCTTACACATATTCACCATGGAATCTCCTTCCCAAGCTGCAGCCTGCTGTAGGGTGCAGAGACAGCACCCTAAGGGGAGTAGAGAAGGGCAGAGTCCAGAACAGCTTCTGTGCCCAGTCTGTGCGCCTATGTTGGCTCTGCCCCTAGTATTCTGACCTGCCTTGCCATGGCAGGTAGATGGCCAGCACCTACCTGGACTCTGCAGCTGTCCCGCCACCCACCCTGCCTGCTTTAACCCCACTTTTCTCTTCTTCTAGATCCTCACAGCCTCAGTCGCCTCACCCAGGACACCTAAACCCAAGCCCTATGTCTATCTGATTTTTGGAACACAGTGTTTGAGTCTTGATTTTTCTCCTAAAGAATCACCTTTTCACTTTTCACTTTCTTTACTTCCCACTCTAGCTCAATTTCATTAAATCCTACCTTCATCTGTACCCAGGAAGGAACAGCCATCGTCCAGGGATTATAGAGTAATCAAAATATCAAACACAAGGCATAGTAACCAGTCAGTCAGCACAGTCCATAGAGCAAGCTTCTTTCCTTCCATGCACTGTTGTTGAAAATCATGATAATGTGATTATTTAACTAGTAGGATTTTCCCACTGGTACAGTTGAAGCTTCAAGAGTACAGCTTTCCTTTATGTCTTTTATGCTCCCTGTTCAAAACCCAGTACCTAAGACACAATAAGGTCCTCAATAAGCATATCCTGAATACATGAATGAACAGGATTCAAAACAGCTTCTATTATACACCAGATTATATCACATATATAACACTAAAGATATCTCTACGAGCAAGCATACACAATACAGAGTTGCAAATGTGAACACATAAATGCACTCATTTTAGTCCATAGCCTAAGTCCCAAGACTGAAGAATCTGTAAGGCAAGCATACCCTCTCCTTAGCTATTACAATTTGAGAGGAGTGGGAAGTTCCCTTGGCCAAAAATTAATTTCACCTGTCTCTCCAAAACCTTGCCTTACTATTAAGAGAGGTGATATTTTAGGCCTATTTGCAAATGCAAATGTGTTCAGAATGTGGGGAGCATGTTAACCACTGCCTGGGCTCTTTTTGGACCTAAGAATATTTCTTTCCAAATGAGCAAGTGGTCTCTCATGTTGGGATGGGGCAGTTGGGTGAGAAAAAAAAAAAAAAATCACAGGAAAAGATTCCAGAGAAGACAAGCCAAACAGAAAAGCAGAACTACTGCAGAAAGGCCATGGATATTGCTTGTCTCTTCCAGATTTGCCACTCATACTGGGGCTCAGGCAGGGTCAGCATCCTTGGACAACTTCTTCTAGAGCAGGGCTGCAAGGAACCCCCAGCACCTTAAGGCCAAGAGCAGCTACCAGCTATATGGTAAGTGGCATTTTCTATTTCCTGCCTGTCCTGTCCCCCGGTTCACTCAAGCAGACGCAGGGATCTGACTGGGCGAGCCTCCTTTTGGTAGTATCCCGCTTCCAGCACAGTCTTTGAATCACGCCTGATGGTAAAGGGTTTCAAGGGGTAAGTCCTCGCTCCTGTCCCTACCACCATCAGCCCCACGTCTGCACATCTGCCCCAGAGGCAGCTTTCTAGAACCACACTCTCCCAGACCGCGGGCTTCAGAAAGGACGTACCTGTCACCAGTGCTCCTCCACTGCAGCGCCCAGAGACCAGACACATAAGCACAGCGGCATTCCCGAGGAACACAGGAGCAAAGGGTTAAGATGAGATGGAAAGGAGGCTTTGCCAGCTCCCCGGGCCTTCTGACTCCTTGTAAAGTGAGAAATAATCTCAGGACTGCAGCTCAAACACAGAAAGGGGAACTGACTACAGTGAAGCAACACCGCAGATGGGGGTAGTGTTCTTTCGTGGTTCCTGATAACTCCTACTGGCAGGTGGGCATTTCCACTGATGAGAATGACTACAAGAGCACCCTTGGACAGTGAGCGAGTGTAAAGCCCTGAGGAAACCCCCAAAGACAGCCCCGTCCACAACACGACAGGCACCTTTCCTGCTGGAGTTGGAGCGATCCGGGAGCGCAGGCTTTAAATCCACAGACACAGGCTCAGTTCCACTCGGCCACTGTTTTATGGAGCAGCCCTGTGGCAGCATTACTGGGCCCCACAGGGAGAAATGAGATCGCAGAGCTTTAATTAGTCACTGCGGACCTCTCCAACGGTCCTACTAGAAACGAATTCACCTAGGCAGCCCACATCGTCAGAATTTCCTTTGTCCTCACCGTAGGAATCATGACAACGTCTTGTACTTTGGTCCACTCTTCCTGGAAGTGGTGGTACTTTTGAGTTGGGGGCAAGTCACAAGCAGAAGTGGGAAAGGAGTGTGGATGCCCAGTAGATTTTTCTGAGCCTAGTGCTTCAGATGGGATGAGTGTATATACACACACACACACACACACACACACACACACACACACACACACACACAATATTGCGTATATATATAGTGTATATTCCTGCCCCAAGCCAGAGGCTCCTTTGGGGCCCAATAGGGCGCTGCAAAGCCCTCTGCTCAGTGGTGGAGGTGGGGGCAGCTATGCACCTCTGAGGTCTGCAGCACTGCAGTCCATACAAGAGAGACAGCCCCAGTGAGTGCTCCCCTTGCTTTCTCAGAGGCTGGCTATCGCCTACAGGGCTGAAGATACAAAAAGTGAGAAAGTGAAAGTTTGTTGTTGACTGGGTCGAGCAGGCTAACCCAAGAAAGGCATGTGGTTCAGGGGAAGGACTGTGGGCTGGGAACTGGTGGTCCCGTGTTAAATCATGGCTTGTTTACTGGACCCTGGGCAAGTGACTGGCCATCCTGGAGGCTCAGGTCTTTTCCCCTATAAACTGTGACTGGTAACAACATTCCTGGCGGGGCTGCTGGGAAGGACAAATGAGCTTTACATTAAATCCCCCAGCACTGATTCTGCCATGTAGGCTCTTCTTTAGTTTTCATGATTACTTTCCTTTTTGTTTGAGTCTTGCCCACAGCTCATTTTGACCTTGCCACAAAGATCTTCCTCCTGTCCCTAAACAGGTGGTGACAGTTCTTCTCAAACAAGCCTCTAATCCCCTGGCTTTCCATCCACAGCTTCCAGAACCCACATGCTCCTGGCCAGTCCTGCCTCACTGGGCCACTTCCCCTCAGCCAAGTTGTGTGCATGTCTTGGAAATTTATCCTTTATTCAGTTAGGCTTCACCTGGGGTTTTCCTCTGGATTTTACGATCACAACCTTCTTTTATTTGAAAAGATCTGTGTGGTTTTCTTGTTGTAACACATGAGATTCCCCACCTATCAAAGCACAGGAGAATTCATTCATATTTCACTTAATTTCCCAGGGTCCTCTATTTCTTTATATTTTGGAGTCAAAATATAAGATAGGCTAAACTGAAAGTGCTGATATCAAAATATTTGAATCCTATTTCCCAAACCAGAAGTTCTTACTACTAGGATTATTTCATTTTTATGTAACATCTCTACTATGATCTAGCATTTTTCTTTTAATTGAAATATATTTAGAAAGCAATCTTTAATGCTTAAAAATGTAGAAAACAATATCCTTTGCCATAAATAAAAGGTGAGTAAAAATAATACATCACACTGGGTTTGAAAATTACAGAGACCTGTATTCATTTCCTGTCAACACAACTATTTTTTAGTGTCCCTAGGGTTGTTTGCCTCTCTGTGTCTTGGGTCCTTCATAGAAGAAATACTGTAACAAAAGCCTTGCCATGAGGATTAATAAGACACAGATATGGGACCTTGCCTAAATCCTGGACCATAATAGGTTCTTTTTCTTTTAAATGTTTGTTTTCTTGTTTCCCCCTTTCCAAATACTTTCTCTCTTATACTCCAGTTCCTGCTTAGAACAGCTTCCTCCAACACTGCAACACAGAAGTGTGTTAAAGGCAGTGGGGTGAGACGAGGGGCCAGGTGGGAGCAGAAGTAGGGATGATCTGGAGTCAGGGAGTCATCTGGCTCTACAGTTTAGAGTTGCACAGCCATAAGGCAAGGGTTTCAGAAGCCATCACTCCAGGTTCTCTGCAAGGACCCCTCAGTGGCCTCTCTGTTAGATGCATGTCTACTATTTGTTCTCTCACCTGACATAGTGAAAACTATTTTAAAAGTTAGAATAGTTTTTAAAAATCAGTATAATCAACCACTCCTTACCCTTCAAGGGCACAAGCACCACATAGTCAGTCCTGTCTTGTTTTCCAGGATCATCAGAATATCTTCTTGTACCTTTTTATATAAAACTTTCCAGTACCTGACAGCAGATGAAACTATATATTTCCTCTCAACTACACATTTCCAAGTGTCCGAGACTGCTCCACTGGGATGCTGTCTCTAAGACCCTAATTGACAGTGTCCGTCCCACCATCCCCCTGTCCCTAGAGAAGACAACCTACCTCCTAGACGAGAGGGCTGGCGGTGAGGGCAAGGAACACACTGCACAGAGATCACGTTCGTTAGTGAGTCAGAGATCACACCAACCTTCCAACGCTTACAGGAGGTTGGCTGACCATGATTTTTTTTTTCACACAAGTCAGATCACCACCCCCATACACAGTCTTGTTTGTGTCAGTGTTTAGGGTTGCCAGCACTCAGCCAATCAGAAGACGCGTGCCCTATCTATGTCATCAAAGCCGAGGGCGGGACAGAGTGCCACAGTGAAGGAAGGGAGACTGAGCAGAATGAAAATCAGGTCCTTGCGCTTGGTGAGGAGGAAGTTGCTAGTAACCTCAGAAAGCTGCTTTCTGTGTTGGCCTGCTTCCTCCACTGCCTCATCCCCGGATGTTCTCAGGCCCAGCTGCAAGGAAAGCAGTGGGAAAGGGAGAAGTCACAGTGGCTGCAGGCAGGTGGAGGGCGGATGGTTTTCTGACCACCAAACCATTGCCCAAGAGATCGTTCTTTGGGGACCACATATTCAAGATCTATTCCATGTGACAAAGGCAGAAACCTGCAAGCAATGAGAAACGGCCAAATCCTTTGCTAAAATTTTCAATCTCAGTCATGTTTTTTATTCTGGATATATGACTTCCTGTGGCCCTAGTATTCTAGACGGTGGTGGAAATGATGGTTTCAATATAAGATAAAGTTGTTTCCAGAAATAATAATAAATAGCAGCATTATTTGGTGAAATTTTCAGCAGTGTTTGTTTTCTAAACTTTCTTGATACAGAGAATGGGGCCGTGCAGGAGAGAGACAAAGTCAAATGCTTTTCTCAGTATCAGTGAAAGCTTATGGAAGCAATGGTACAAGGGTCCTGTTTGTTGTTGTTGTTGTTGTTGTTTGTTTGTTTGTTTGTTTTTACATAGGGTCTCACTTTGTAGTTCAGGCTGGCCCTGAGCTCTCTATGTGGCCCAGGCAAGCCTCAAACTCACAGCAATCCTCCTGCCTCTGCCTCCTGAGTGCTGGGATTACAGGTGTGAGCCACCACGCCCAGCATTGTGATATGTGGTACTGATTGCTGGTGGGCATGAGTCACCACGAAGGGTCCTGTATTTTTAACTCTTCCTCTTTTTGAGATGTAAGAGGAAAGGTGGGTAGCAGAGAACGTTCTGGGTTCTGAGAGGGGTGGAAACCCAAGTTTCCTTCTCTCGGTTCTCTCCAGGAGGAAGAGAACCTCCTCTCCAAGGGTGGTGGCAGGGCCTACAGCTCAGGAAACTGTTTTCAGACCCCACTGTGGCACAGAGACAGGAAGCTGCCAGACTCCAAGGGTCTCAGTTAGTGACAGTACCACCAGCAATCAGCACAGACTAGGGAACTGAGTGAGGCCCTTGGATCATTTCTCAGGCACCAGGCAAAGTTGAGTTCTTGATGGGGTGCGGGAGAGGAAGAGAACACCTTGCATGAACAAGATGAAGTCTTCTAATTGGCAGAGTGGAAGCTCACAGGTGAGATTTGGTTGAGCTAAGGGGAAATAAGGAAAGTGACAACCTCTTACATACTTGGATCATGGGCCGAATTCATACCCTAGGCAGACTGTGGTCCATGTGAAGGGAGCAGGATATTACTATAAACAGAATTCCTGAACTGTTCTCAATTTAGAAGCGATGCAGCTCAGGGATGGGTCTTTGCCCAATCCTAAGGCCAGCTGTGCAAGCTTGAGGAAAGTAGCCATCCACAGATCCTAGCACCTGATTTTCCCATTTGATAAAACACTGATGGGTTGCCGGGCATGGTGGCTCACGCCTGTAATCCCAGCACTCGGGAGGCAAAGGGAGGAGGACTGCTGAGTTTGAGGCTTGCCTGTGCTACATAGTGAGTTCAGGGCCAGCCTGAACTACAAAAGCAAGACCCTGTCTCAACAACAACAACAACAACAACAACAAAAACACTGATGGGTCCATGGTTCATTGCTATCACCTGAGAGAGCGAGCACATAGGCTCTTCAGTGATTTACCTTTGCCTACTGCTATAAAACTGTTAACTGTTAGAGAATGAGAGAAAGCAAGCCACAGACGGGGGGGGGGCAGGGTATTTGCAAAACAGATTGATAAAGCAGCTTTATCTTGTATCCAAGATATGCAAAAAACTCTTAGAACTCAAAGATGGAGAAAACAACCCAATTTTTAAAAGGTCAAATACCTAAGTCAAAAAGTACACAAGTGGCAAACATACGGGAAAGGTCAGTGTCAAATCAAATTGCACATTAAAACAACAATGTGACACCACCACACAGGGAGTAGATTTACCAAAATCTCAGAGTGTGATACACTAAATGTTGCCAAGGCTGAGGAGCCATAGGAACTCTCATGCCTTGGTGGGTAAGGTGCAAAATGATAAAATCACTTTGAAAGGGGGGTTGGTAGTTTGTACAAAGCTAGACACACTTTTACTATACTAACCAGCAATTAAGATATGTTGAGTCACTGGGCATGGTGGCTCATGCCTGTAATCCCAGCACTTGGGATGCAGAGGCAGGAGGATTGCTGAGTTCGAGGCTTGCCTGGGCTACATAGTGAGCTCAGGGCCAGCCTGAACTACAAAGGAAGACCCTGTCTCAAAAAAAAAAAATGTTGAGTCAATTGAATTAAAAGCATATCTGCAAAAACATCTACACACAAATGTTTGTAGCAGCTTTATCCATAATACAAAAAAGCTGGAAGCGACTAAGATGCTCTTTAACAGATGAATGGAAAGCTGTGTTTGAACATAGAGAGAAATATTTCTTAGCAATAAAATGAACTATCGAGTCATGCAAAAACATGGAGAAAACATTAAGACTTACTACTTAATGAAAGAAGCCAGTCTGAAAAGGCTACATACTATATGATTCTAATACTCTAACATCTGGAAAAGTCATTATCAGAGAATGGTAAAATAAGACCAGTGGTTTCCAGGGGCTTAGAGAGAGGGAGGATAAATAGGTAAAACACTGGGTAATGTTTAGAGCAGTGAAGTATTCTGCATGATACATTAATTGTTGGCACATAATGTCACAATTGTCCAAACCCATAGAATTTTACTCCTTTTTTTTTTGGAGACAGGGTCTCACTTTGTAGTTCAGGCTGGACCTGAGTTTACTATGTAGCCCAGACAAGCCTCGAACTCAGCAATCTTCCTGCCTCTGCCTCCCAAATGCCGGGATTACAGGTGTGAACCACGACACCCAGCATTGTGGTATGTGGTACTGATTGCTGGTGGGTGTGAGTCACCATGCCCACTATTGTTGTATGTGGTTCCTATGATCAAACCAGGGACCTTGTGCTTGCTAGGCAGGCACTGGAACCACTGAGCTAAATCTCTGGCCTAGAACTTTACAACTGTTTTGCAACTTTGGCATAAAGTGGAGACTTTAGTTGGTAATAATGCGTTGATATTGGCTCACCAATCATAACAAATACACCACACTAATGCAAACTGTAATGAGAGGGGAAAATGTATGCTAGGCAGAAGATTGATGGAAATCTGTTATAAATTTCTTGGTAAATCTAAATCTGTTCTAAATATAAAGGCTATTAATTTTTTTTAAGAAACACACATACTAACCACATGCATTGATTCCTGGCAAAGCAACTAAATTAATGATGTGACATTTTAGAAGGCTCCTAGATTCATGGGGAAAAATAGCATCAATTTCACAGTCCAAAGGTTCACTTCCCCATGTTGCCCACTTGTAATCAAATGCCACACATGTAACGTTGTTGGGAAAAGTCTCTATTTTTGTATTTCTGTACTCTGTTTTGACATTTTATGCATATTTCTGATGCAGAGCCATAGATTTTTATGATAACTTCTTAGGTAAATTAAAGAAAAGCCCCACTGTTTTCTATGGGCCAGATCAACTTTTTTGAAAGAGGCTTTCAGTTCCATTTTTCTGGAGGAACATTCTTAGAAATGTAGTGGGTTTCTTTTTTTCTTTGGCGGGGGATACAATCTTATCCTACCCTGTGAGCAAATTTTATGTAGCTAAGCATTAGAGATTGAATACTTTCTTAACTTGCATTTTATCAGTTCATGGACCGAGAACCTGAGACCTAGAGACACTTTTGTCTAGGTGTCCTCAAAGGGAAAGTCAGAAAAGCTAAGGACATCAATGGGTATTTGCAGAATTCTATCAAGTGAATGCCAAGACTGTCTATGCTTTCTCGTGATATCACATGGTGGTTTAATAAAATAAACCTGACCCTCAGAGGCAAAATATGTTTATTTAGATTGAAGATTACGCTTGCTTAGATTAAAAATGACATTCAGGGAAAAAAAACTGTCAAAAGGGTAAAAAGTTTCAGCAGAATGTACAGATTTTAGAAAAAGTACTGCTGTTCCAGGAATGGGTATGGCATCTAAATTTGAAGTTGCTTGTGGTATATGAGCAATGAGAAAGATAAGAGGGTGGGGATGGGTACACCTCAGACTACTGACAAAGACTGCAACAGGTGAGGGACCCATAGTCTAACACCCAGGGTCTAAACAAGGTCTGTGGTCTGGTGGAGACACAGTAGAATGAAGACATGGTGTAACGGGGCACTCAGAACTAGGAATCTCTGAGAAGTGTGTGGAACAAGGCCCATAGCCGGGTGCAGGTCACAAGGGCCAGTGGGGTATTGGATCACAGGTCAAGAAGTGAGACTAAGCCTGAGAAAGACTGCAACATAGGGTAACCGAGGGACTTGAGACACACACCATGGCTACTGGAGATCAGGATATAACAGCAAGACTGCATGCATCCTTCCTTGCTTGCTGTGCATCCCAACACCTCATGGAAGGAGCTAGGCCACATATCAGGTATCAGGGCTGCATGGGAGTAAGCACGGATTCCATTGAGACTACTGTGCTTTCTTTTTGTCCTTACCCAGATATCATTGCACCACTGAGAATTTCTGCTTTTAAATCTGCCTTCATTCATTCAATAAATGCCCAACGGAGCAGCTCCGACTGAAAACCTTAGACTGGTCCTGCCATTCACGATGTGCTAAAGAAGAGTGCTACTGTTCTCTTAGAGTTTGTAGTTGAGCACAGCAGACATACACTCATCTAACAAGATCAAGGGACCAGCCACCAAGAGATTTTCAACGTGCACATTTTCAGTCAGGGATGACGTCTTCATGATTAAGCACCACGGTACTAAGACTAAGGTAGGCTCTAACTAGGTTGTATATAGGTCACAGCTAAGGGAAGTTATCCTGGGTGTCTGGATCAGGAATAGACTTTTTCTGAGGTGCTAATTCTCCTTCTCGTCAAAAGTGAGCCCATCCTGGGTTCTGAGTATGCATTATTAGTAATAAATCAGTGGAGACCTTCAACTTCCCCTCCAATTTCATAATTCTGTATTCTATCTATGCACTAGTTTACGGGACTTCTGCAAGTTTACACAGAAGATGGCCTATCACGTACCGATACTGACATTAGGTAAAATCTTTCCAAGACAAGTACAATATATAGCAGGAAGTATAAAAATGGACTCCAAGAAACTACCAACATCTGTGAGATCACTTTTCAGAACTCAGAATAATCAAATGATTCCAAATGTATTATCCTTTTAATCTTTAGTGTTACCTGAATTAAATCCAGTTCAGAAGGCTTTGAATCTAAAGCATCCTGGTGGCATAAGGGTATGCACTTACATATTCTGAGAAACTGTCATTTCGAGACATGGTGTAACAGATATCTACAGTCTGAGTTAGGAGAAATAAATTAGGTAATATAACTGCAAAAATTGCTTGAAGAGTTAAGCTCCTACTTTTTTATGTGCAGAAGAGACATGTTATACATAACAAAACTAACACATTTTGACAAATGCAGCATATTTCAAATTAGGGAAGCATGAGATCTGTGAAAGCACCTTATGCAAAATATTTATGTAAGAGTATAAGTAAGATATGCACTGCAAAGAAAGAGTGGACCATGCCATAGAGCCAATATGACAAAGCATGTTTAAGAAAAAAAACCACTTAATTTTTTACACTTAGCCAAGAGGCTGAGAAGCGATAACATTGCATTTTTTAAAGCTTCCATTTCACATTAGGGGCTGGGGAAGGGCACTGTGCAGCCTCATCTCCCAGTTGCATCTTCAGAACCAGAGAACTGTGAACCCTAGAAATATGTGTTCATTCACATGGACTTGCAGTTTTCCAGTTGGTAGTGAAGAACCACTGAAGTACAGTTTTCACAGCTTCTTTTTACTCCCTTCAGTACCTTCATCTGGACTAGTCTAAGCATCTGCTCGCTTACCAGGCATCCTCTGGCTACCAGAATAAAATTTTCCAGTAAGGCAAGATGTTGCGTCTTTCTCCATCTCATTTTGGAAAATTGACTACATTTGAGTTATACTCAAATCTTATTGTAAGGTTGGGACATAAGGAAATAAGGCTTGCACTGTTTGGCTGTAGGTTTAATGTAAGTAAGCATTTTGAATTTGGAAGAAAGATGGCATTTGTAAACCAGTTTCATGGATTAGAGACAAGTACTGCGTATGAATTGCACTTTCATTATGCATAGCCTATTTGCATACAAACAAAGGAGATTATTTTTGAGTGAAGTCTTCTGTGTTTTTGTTTTGGTCCCTTGGGATGACTGTGGCCCTGGCCATTTTTATACCGTGGATGGCACATTGTGTTACATCACCCTTTCTTCCTCACCACCCACTTCCAACTTGCTGGTTGCTAATTTTGGAGTCTTCATCGTCCTGGTACAATAACCTCCGGTTGGTTGTCTTTCTCTGAAGACTTTCTGATTATGAAACTTCCTTAGAGACTTGGTCCTTGTTCCTCACCAGTAGTGGTCACATTTGTGAGTAAGGCACACCAGGCCTTTTCAACCAGAATCCAGTATTTTCTGTCTGTTGTTATCCTGAAGCCACCCCATATGACTTACTTGTGAGTCACACTGGAACGGTGCACTGTCCCCTGACCCATCCCACCAAGCTATTCCATCCACCTGTAGCTTATCTTCCTTTTCCACTGCAAGTCCCTGATCTTGTTCAGGACCCAGAGCCCTCCACAGCTAAAGCTTTCCTTTCTACCTCCCTCCTCTCTTACCCGGTCTGTGCCTTCCTCACTCTCAAAAACACTATCGATTCTTCTGTTCTCACAATTCTCTCACTGTGTGAAAATTTCACTGCTCATATGGTCACTAGGTCCTGAGACCCACAAGAGTGGGGAGCACAATTCACACCCTGTGTATTCATTAACTGGCCCAGTAACAGCTTCAGAGTGGGGCTCATACACGTCTACTTAGGAAAGTCAGTACCTGTTAACAGATTGCTATAAGGCCAGCATTGTGTAGTGCTCTAAAGCACTTAAAGTATTTTAAATGCATTGCTTCACTTACTCTTCACAAAGGAAACAGCTTCAGAGAGGTCAGGGCACTCAACCAGGTCACACAGTTAGTGACCTCAAGTTTTTAGCAGGGTACAGAATTGAACAGTTTTAACTTCTAGCTGATAATGCTATGTGATTATTGTTAAAATGTCAGCCAGATGTCTGTGTACTTTTTTGACATAATGCTGAATGGTTTGGCACTTTTTGAATATACTCCTTCTTACTAATTGTGCAACCTTGACTAAGTTACTAAATCTCTCTGAACCTCAATTTCCTCATTTTTTTTTCCAGGGGGGAAAATATTATGTAGTCCACGTGATATGATATCTAATTTTTTTTTAACTCTTGGTAACCACAAACACTTAACAAGCCAGATTATTCTGTAAATGAAATCTTAGGTCAGCCACTGAATGGGAACATGGACTTTCCTACTCCTTTCTAACTCTGTTTCCTTCACATTTCCATCTTCTCCCCACTGAGCCCTCAGGCAAGTTCTCCAGTCTTTCCTGTTCACTTTCTTACAACTCTCAGGGCCACATCACAGAGAGAGAAGGTAAATCTTTGCTGTAGGATCTGGTTTCTTCAGGGGAGTGGGCTGGCTGGGTATAGACTTGCAAATACCATGCACAGAACCCAAGTGCTCACCTGCTTGGTCCGTTGCTTGTTCCTTCTGACCACTGCAGCCTTACTTTCTAGGCCAAAGCCCTCAGATTCAGATGCCGACAAGGTCTGAGCAGCTCACAGAAATGAGTGCAACAAACCACATGGGAGGGTCACTAATTCCTCGCTGGAAGTTGGGCAGCCCTCGTGCCCCCTGTGATCTGTGTTCTGATTCTCCAGAGAAGCTGGAAATCCAGGCCTATGAAAATGCTCCAGATTGTTGAAATATTGGCAACTAATTATGATTATGTCTTTTGCTTCTGTTAGTTTGATTAATCTCTGTGGAACACTGTTAATCCACCAGCCTTTAATTTTGAATCTCTGCCTTATATTTTGTCCCTGCCCAAGCTCACTGGACTGCTCCCTTGCTCTTGTATGTGCCGTTTAGTTGCCAGAGCTTGCTTTGCGTCTGTTTATTTTTTGTTTGGCTGAGACAGGGTCTTGCTACTCCAGGCTGGCCTTTAACCGTCTGTGTAGCCCACGTTGCCCTCGAACTTCACTGATCCTCCTGCTCTGGTCTGAGTACTGGAATTACAGGCATGAGCCGGAGGCTGGCATTGGACCATGACTCAACACAACTCTCCCCAAGCTCAAATATTTGTATCCACACATCTTCCTAGCTGCAAGAAGTCATCTTTTCATTCCCCGATTTCTCATAATATATAGATTGCATGGCTGATCAGTTAAGTGCTCTAAAGCACTTAAAGGGTTTGGAATCGGATCAGAGTTTGGAACCCCGGACTCTCACTGTCTGGGTGGTGGGCAAGATTCAGTTTTCCCTAGTGGAACACGGGCATAAAAATAGTACCTAGTTCCGGCAGTTGTGAGGATTAAATGAGGTAATATGTGACATAACGCTGTGTACCATGATTCCTGCCAGATGGTAAGAAATGCCAGCCATGCTAATACTTCCTCCCTGTAGCTTCTACACAAGCTATCTGGTCATCTTCGTTTCCCCACATTAAATAAAACTTCACTGAATAATTTCACAAACAAATATTCCCAGCCCCCTCTTTCTAGCTCTGACTCATTACTCACTACAGCTTGGGCCCCAAATATAACACATTCCGAAATCACTCCATGCACAGTCACCTCACTCTCCTCAGAACCTCTGTTACACTAACAGAGGCCATGATGTAAAGCAGCCTAGGCCAAACCAGCCCCTTCCAGACACTGGGTGACTCTGGAAACATCAAAGAATTTCACAGATGAAAGTATTTTTCTGACTTCTTAGGACAGATAAAGCTAAGCTGTCCTGGCCCACAGCCTTAAAGGACAGCAGTGTGGTGACCTGCAGCACTCGCGGAGCTGGGTGTGGGGGTGCAAGCGCAGCTTCCACCATTCACAGGTCATGGGCCAAGACAGAAACCACAGGCTCCCTGCCCGTGTTACTCACTTCCGTCCTTTGGGGTTCCATGTTTGCTGTGCCTGGCTTAAGGGCTGTACTAACTCGGTTACTTCTTAACTTGATTTTACCCAGTTTAGCAGGAAAATGTAAGCTCACTGTAGGCCTGGAAGTTCCTGCCAATGACCTCTATTTCCACAATTTCAACAATATAGAGTTCACCACTCTACCTATTTTGACCTATTTGCTTATTATCTCATTTCTATACATTACTTTTTTTTTTTTTTTTTGCTTTTTGAGACAGGGTCTCGCTTTGTAGTTCAGGTTGGCCCTGAGCTCACTATGGTGTCCAGGCAAGCCGCCGCGAACTCAGCAATCCTCCTGTCCTTGCCTCCCGAGTGCTGGGATTACAGGCGTGAGCCACCACGTCCGGCATTGTAGTATGCGGTGTTGATTGTTGGTGGGCGTGTCTCCACGCCCAGCATTATATGTGTTTACCGGGGATCGAACTCAGGACCTTGCGCTTGCGAGGCAGGCGCTGGAACCACTGAGCTAACCCTCCAGCCCCTATACATTACTTTTTCCGATTTGTCTTATATTGCCTTCTATTATTATGAATTCATTTTCAACTTTATTTTCATTACTTAACTATCCATTAAAAATTTGTTGATTCTTATTTTTCATTATATAAGAAATTCTGTCATAAGCACTTTTGTGCACAATTTTGTTTCTATCTCTTATTATTTGATTAGTTAAATCCCTTCAGGTAAAATTATTATAGCAAATACATAAATATTTTCTATAATAAAGTAGTAGTTTATATATCTTCTAGAATTAGAAGTACAAATGTGACTACTGTGCAAAAGTTTTTACAAATTAGAAGCAAGCATAAGTGTTTGAAGTTCAAGAGGCTAAAAAGCAAATTTTTATGGACAATTTCATGAAGACACTCACATGTTTACCAGTTTATAGGGTAGGATTCTATTTTATCCGTTTTTGGCATCCTACCTTACATGAAATAGTTTAGGTGGTTTTGTTGTTTGGCTTTTACCTCATTCACCTGCATCTGGCCCATCCTTCTTTCATATATATTTAGGTTAACCATAGCAACTTGTAGATTACATGTAAGATTACATTGGCTAGAACCCTTTAGAAATACAAGACTTGAATTTAAATGTAGGAAATTTTAGATTTGAAAGAAATGAGTGTAAGTACTTCCACAGAAAAAGACATCCTTTGTAGTCTTTTGGTGTTTTTGTTTTCGTTTTGCAATACTGAGGATTGAACCTAGGGCCTTCCAAGTGCTCTACCATTGAGCTACACCTTTGGTTCTATCTTGAGCTCAGTTGCAAAGGCTGACCTCAAACTTGTGATTCTCCCAACTGGTAGCTGGGTCTAGATGTCACTCTAAAGCCTCATGCAGTCACAACTGAGGGCTTTTGCAAGGTGACTAGATTATAGGGCTATACCTGACTTGCTATTAGTACATGGTGCCTGGTCAGAAGCAAGGGCTCCATGGAGTGTGGCCTGGAAGGCTTTATCTCCTTGATCTGTTTCCCTATTCCTATAATGTGAGCAGCTGTCTTCTGCCAGACTTCTCTGTCATGCCACCTCAGAACCAGCTGAACATTGACTGAAACCTCTACAGACTATGAACCAAATAAATTTTTCCTTTTTTAAGCCACGGGTGTCAATGTTGTGTTCCAGTGATGAGGAAAGTAACTGATATACTGGGGGTATAGGTGTGTGTTACCATGCTGAGTGCATTATAAATTCTTACAACTTTTGTGGCATTGGTAAACAGACTCATTATATAGAAGAGAACACTGAAATTCAGGTTTAGGCAGTTTCCCCAAGTGGACACCACTAGAACATTAGTAGGGAACTATATATTAACTGCTTATCGTTTGATAATTACAGCCAGACTAACTCAAAACCCTGGCATTGTCTAAGACACCAAGCGCCTGCAAACAGTGGAAAACAGCTACCTTTGAGCTCCTGTGAAAACCTGCACAGTCCACTGCTACAAAATAACACATCATGTTTGATTTACTTATCACTAAAAGGAGCTTCTTGAAGACAGAAGCGTATTAACCTATCTGGGGTCTTCCTAATGGTAGTACAGTGCCTAGAACAAAGACACTGAATGAACAGGAGGGGGGGAAAACACTGAAAATGGAAATAGGGAGCGCTCAAATGGGGGTAAGCCTTGTAAGACTTTGCATGTATAGAGACAAATTGCTTTCCAGAAAGTTTATACTGATTCATATTTCCACAACCAGTAGTGGGAACCCCTCCTATAGTACACTCACTAGTATCAACATCCCCAAAGCCGCAATTGTTAATTTGATAAATGAAAATATCTTGCTGGTATTTGAATTGGCACGCCTTCAGTATTTAGTGGAGATGAGCATTTGAATTTTTAAACTGCTTTTTATAACCTTTATTTTTCTATCTCGGCGTGTGTGTAGTTCTAGGAAATTCTGCCACACTTAGGCGCATCTGATGCCTGCCATTGTTGAGATACAGAGCTGTGTCATCCCCACAGGCCCAACTCCTGCCGTCCGACCCTTTGTAGCCACAGGTCTGCTCCTCCTGCCACCCCCACCACGCCGGCTGCCGATCTGTCTCACTGTGATTTCGCTACATCAGCAATATTATGTGAATGGACTCAAGCAGTATGTAACCTTTTGGGATTGGTATTTTCACTTAGCATAATTCCTTGGAGATTTACCCAAGGTACTCTATATAAATACTTCTCTTCCTTTTATCACTCGATATTATTCCCAGATTATGTATGTATTGTAGTTTGGTAGATTACTCACATTGAAAGATATTGGGTTTTTTTCTCTTTTTTTTCAGTTTTTGATTATTATAAATGAAGCTGGTATGAATATTCATGTACAAGTTCCTTGTGAAATGGGTTTTTATTTCTCTGGGGCAAATGCTCAAGTACACAATTGCAAGGTCACATAGAAAGCCCATGTTTACTTTTTGTAAGAAACTGCCAACCTTTCTCCAGTGACTGTACCATTTTACACTCCTAACAGCAACATATGCACAACCCTGCTTCTCTGCCTCCAAACAGCAATGGTGCTATAACTGTTTCTATTGCTTTAATAGGCTGATAGGTAATGATTATTTCCTTAACTGTTAATAATGGTGAGTATCTTTTCAAGTGGTCCTTTGGCATATGCAAATCCTCTTTGGGAAAATACCTTTTTATATCTTTTGCCCTATTTTCTAATTGAACTATTTTATTGTTTAATTTGATAAATGAAAATATTTCATTAGTATCTGAATTCACATTTCCTTAATATCTGGTAAGAATGAATGTTTTTGTGACTTATATTTCCTTTTTTAAATATCACAGAATGATGAAATATGTGGAGTTTCTTTTGTTATTTCATAATTGTTGATTTCTCTTTCCAATCAGCCCATTAAAATAACTTATCAGTTATTTCATCAGTATTCTCCACAATTTGTTTAATTGATTGAAAATAACTAAATAGGTGTAATGATCCAGGTTTATCTTTTGGGTAGTTGCTTTTTGGATTTACACAGCTTTCCTACTGTCTGATTGACATACATTTTTTGGCTTATTTACCTAAATGTTTATTCATTTATACTAGAAATGTTCTTTTGTATAATTAACTCTGATTACTTTGATCTCTAATACTATAAAGTTGTAATATTTAGGTGGTTTATCCTATATTTCCCTGACAGTACAAAGCAAATTTTGCCTCCAGGTTCTCTAAGAAAATGTTTTAATACTTCTCTATTCTAATTCTATCATGTTTCTTTCTGATATAAATTATAAGTGACCTCTTGGCCTGTTTTCCTCTTTATATCACCAAATTCACCAGACGATTCAATACAGAATCCTCAAATATCAACTTTTGTTAGCAATTCTGAGTACAGTCCATGTCCATAGCAAAAATTCAACATGTCAAGTGACAGTTGCAAAAGTCCTTTTGTTCTTGAAATCCTTGCCAAATCAGCTTTTGGGGAAAAAAGAAGTATTGACTTTTCTTTCATTGCTTGCTGTTACAGTGGATATGGAAAAAGTACAGGTATAGTTGGCCCAATTCTAGGTTATTTCCATGTGGCTGTTATTGAAGAGCAGAGGCTGCAGTAGATGAACGAGTTGTCTCCAAATTTTTTGCATGGTAGTTTCTCTGGGCTGCCTCTTTATTCTCGACCTGTTGAAGCTCACTCCTTTTATTCAACTGAAAATGCTTTAAAGTCACTGAGTAATTCTGGACTGCCATTTTTTGACATGCCCTTATTTCACCTTACCTCAGAATTTAACACTGTGACTACCCTCTGCTTTGTGAAATATTTTTGTTCTCCTAGGTGACCTAACTTTTTTTGATTTCCTTACCATCTGTCTGGTACATTAGTCATGGTTTCTCTAGCTATCTGCACACTTACCAAGTACGTTCAGTTGCTAGCAATGTACCACCAATTGGCTTCAACAATAGAACTCTTTTCCTTTAACTTACAAGTACCCAATGAAGACATGAAGCATGTCAGCTCCTTCTGAGGGCTGTAGGTAGAGATCTGATCTGTTTCACACCTCTTTCCTTGGCTATAGAATGTCATATTGTCTTCCCTCCATGTGTGTTTCTCTCTCTAAATTTGCACTTCTTATAGTAGGGCCTTACCTTAACTTGATTATCTCTGTAAAGACTCTGTTTCCAATATGGTAACTTTCTGAGGTCTTTGGAGTTTAAAATCCCAAAGTTTGAATAAGGAGGAGGTTACAATTCAGCCAAGAGTACATGGTTATTTAGAATCAACTTTCATGTTATATCTCAGGGGTCAGTTTAGACTTTTGGTCTTTCTGTGTAAATGTCCTCTTCCTACATCTTTCTTGTCCCTTCGTTTCCATTTTTCTCCAGTTTCTTCCAACCTCTCTAGCCCCTTCTTGACATCCACTGTAGACCCTTCTTCTTTTCTCCCTCCTTATCTGCCAATATTTTCCATGACTTCACAATCCACCTTCCCATCTCCCTGAAAAACTTACCCACACAAGAATTTCAACTATCAACTATACTTATGTCCACCCCATCCATGCCTCATCGTTAAGATTTGCCACTGACTATATCTACCATTCACATCTCCATCCAGCTGCTCCACAGATATCTCAGTTCAACACCTGAAACAATAAACCGTCTATCATCTCTCCTCTTGTCCAAACCCACTTGACTTCCTATATCCCTTATTTTGCAAAGGATATCACTGAGCAGTTAGATCTTTCTTCCTTCCCCAATTTCCATGTATCAAAAGCCAAAGCCTGTCACATCTACTGCTTAAATATCTATTAAATGCATCCTATCCTCTCTGATTGCTAGCATAACTGGCCTCTAAGTCGCGTCTCGCTTGTACTAACCTTTGCTCCAGACTTTGTCTAAGCACCAACTTGGCCTTCAGCTCCCTTTAAGCCCTCTTTTCCAGTGTTTGGTCCCATTCTGATCAGTCACTCCCTGAGGTTGGCCTTGTCCTTGGGCCTCACCTGTTTCAGGTCAGTCTCCTAGAAGCCCAACCTGGATTTGTTCTGTCTGGCTCAGAGGACACTAAACACTTATGCTGGAAAATTAAACAAATCTTTTTGCATTCTAGTTCTAGAAATGCCATTAAGTAGTTATATAATCTTAAATCACTTCTCTTGTTTCTTACTCTTAATAGTAATAATAAAATAACTAATCAAAGTTACTGAATATTGACCAATACAAAGTTTTAAGCAGCTTAAATGGATTAGCACATTGAAATTTCACAACCACCTTGTGATATATCACTATCATCCCCTTTGTAACAAAGAACAAAAAAATCGATTTGACTGATTAAGCAGGAAGACCACAAGTTCATGCCCAGCCTTAGTAATTTAGCAACTTAGCAAAACTCTATCTCAAAACAAAGAATTAAAAGGATATAGCTCAGTCAGTTTAATCCCCAGTACAGCTCAGGGGAAAATCCTATTGGGGACTGAGTGAATTATAGATGAACTGTGTATATTTTGAAGATGAATTTGGACATGAATAAAAATTAAACAGTAAGGGCTAAAACTCTAACCTGGAAAGCCACAAATTATGAGGGATCATACACCAGTAAAAAGTTCTAGGAAAGGCAGCATAGCTATTGTTTTCTTTTTAAAAATGTCTAGTCTTATTTTTCTGTCTGCAGATATGATTCAAGTTAAAAAACATATGGTAAGATTGAATCATTTATACTCGAATGTACCTTCAGGACATACTCATAAGTGAAATAAATAGGTCACAGAAGTGCAAATATTGTATATTTTCTATGATATGAAAAACTGAAGTTATGTTCTAGAATACATGATTGTATTGTGAAATAGTAAATATTCAAAGGGTAATGGAGGCTTAGGGGTAAATAATGAAGACAGAAAAAAATTGATGATAAAAGAAACAATGCTTGTGTATATAGATGTGGAGGGATAAGGTGGGAAGGAGGGGGTAAAAATGAGAATTAAGTTGTGTCATATACTGGTACAGATTCTCAATGTGGAGTGTAATTGTGATTGTATATATAATGTGCCAATAAAACGTACCAATAAAAAAACGCAATAGAAAATAAAGCTACCTATATTTTTATTAGCATTGTGTTCATACATGTATCATGCATAAAAGTGGTAGCAGTGTATATTCTGCTTTTCTCCTTAGGGTAAACACATGATGAATAGTTCTATAACAGGGGCCGGAGGGTTAGCTCAGTGGTTCCGGCGCCTGCCTCGCAAGCGCAAGGACCTGAATTCGATCCCCGGTAACCACATATAATGCTGGGCGTGGAGACACGCCCACCAACAATCAACACCGCATACCACAATGCCGGACGTGGTGGCTCACGCCTGTAATCCCAGCACTCGGGAGGCAGAGACAGGAGAATTGCTGAGTTCGCGGCGGCTTGCCTGGGCACCATAGGGAGCTCAAGGCCAGCCTGAACTACAAAGCAAGACCCTGTCTCAAAAAAAAAAAAAAAAAAAAAAAGTTCTATAACAGAACTCTTAATGATTACATGATATTTCATTATGGATGATCCATAATTAACCAATAACTTATTTTTAGACATTTAAATTATTTCTAAGAATTTTCCATTAGAAACAATGTTAAAAAAATAAATATCACTAAAATTTTACAGATATATTATTAATTTCCTAGGTTTAAATTCATAAAAGGGGAAATGTTTAGTTAAAGGGCTACATGTGAAGGGCTCTTGATCTGTTTCACTAGGTCATTGTCCAAAAAGATCACATCACCATCAGTAAGAAGTAAATAAAGATTCCTCTCTTCTTAACAACATGGAGGATTCTTGCCTGCTTTTTAAATTAATATTTACCACTTAGAGGAAAACAAGCAAAACTTAATTGTTTTTAATTTGCATTTATTTTATTTCTGATAAGACTCAATATTGTTAATATTCATTGTTCATAATCCGTTTTCAGGCACTGAAACAGAGAATCTTAATAATAACAGTGTAAACAATGGTGTTTGATTCTATAGACCTTTGGCGGGCACTGGCAGTGTAACTCAGTATCACCTATGCAGCAGTTCCACAATAATAATAAATTCTTATTTATAGATCAAAGATGATAGATAGGTAATTTAAAATTTTCACTGATGAGAAAAGGAATCTTTATCTGGAAATAAAAGCAGCAAAGCTATTTCCCAAACCAGCAAGTACTTGGTAAGAGATTGACTTTCAAAGAACAGTACTCATAACAAATTGTGACTGACTAGCTTGCAAAAGAGGAGTGGGTGTGACTTCCTCCCCGGAGATCCTGCCAGGAAACTTGCCACAACAGGAAGGAAGGAAGGAATCTTGTGCTCAGAAAGGAGAGAAAGATTTTAGTTCTATCCCATAGAGCAGTGTGACCTTCAGTTAGCTTCTTTAAGCCACTGTTAGAACATTTGTAAAACAGCATGACAATAATGTCTGTTGGAAAACCATTGTGACTCTTAAAATTCAGTAAAAATAATGCTAGTAAAGTCCACACAGAACATCATGCGTGCTCAATACCCAAGAGCTAACTGAATTACTGCCGCTCTTTCCACTGCCCCACCATACTCAAAATTTTCCACATTCTGTTTGCGACTCATTACCTGAGATTTTTATATTCTCCGCACACAGTCATCCCGTGGTATTTCTGGGGAATTAGCTCTAGGACTTCGAATACCTGAATCTTGGGTGTTTAAATCCCTTATATGAAATGGCATAGTCTTTGCATATACCTATGTATGTACATTCTCCCTTATACTTTCCACCTTCACTAGAATACTTACAACACTTAACAAAATGTAAATGCTATGTAAATAGTTGTTAGAATGTATTGTTTAGGGAATAATGACAAGAAAAAAGTGCATGCTCAAACCATTGTAGAGCTAACTGTATTTTTCATCCTCATTTGATTGAATCATAGATGAGGAGCCTGAGGATACAAAGGACGGTGTCTCTTCTTCCTTTTCTCTGACCTCGCTCATTTGTCTTCTCTGATTCCTCCACTCTTAGGCCTAACTAAAAAGTACTAAAACTTTTTCTCTTGTCACTTGTCAAATTTTGTGTAGGCTTTAAAAAATGTCCTCATTCGTAATTTAGATACCAATGGGTGTAAATGTCCAGTAATCAAGTCTGCAAAGCCAAAGCTAACCACCTAAAAAAAAAAAACTACCAATAAATTGATTTTGGTACACCAAATAATCTCCACTTTTTTGGGTAATCTCAAGAAAGAAAGGAGGAAGGAAAGAAAAAGAAACAAGAGAGGGAAGGAGGTAGGGAGGGAGAGAGGAATTTCTTCTCACTACCGGAGCAGTAGACTATCCTAGAGCGCGCACCCCAATGAGAAGCGGCCTTCCTGCTTCAGCTTAGCTTCCCCTTAGGATTTTTCTCCCCACAGGGCATCTCACCTCCATTGGCTTTTTAATGGACAGCCATACCCCCGGTTCCCTCAGCCACTGAGGGTTCAGACTTGCGAAGGACTAAGAGCGGCCACTCACCGTCCTGGAGCCATCTCGGTGGTTTCTGTCGGCCGGGCCAGGAAAGGAGCGCGCTGTCGCTGGTCTGGCCGCGACACAGTCTGAGTTAGCCGGAGAGACTCAGCCGGGCACCCCAGGGCTTCCTCCGCAGTCACCCACACGCTGTCCGTGCACTTTCTTCAAGAGAAGCTGTTCCTCTTTTTGCTCAGGACTTTGCCCACACTTGAGGAAGATTAGTTAACCCTTTTTTGGCTTTTCAAAATACACTGACCCAGGTCTACATATATTTAAAACAAACTAACGAACACCAAACAAGTGGTGGCTTGACTTCTCCCCTGCTGTGAAGGTGAGGCTAAAATCCCCTTTGGAGGATCCTTCATGAAACCTAGAAAATGAAACAGTTAAAAAGAGAAGAAAATGTTCATCGCTATAATATAGAATAAAAGAACTTACAGATTTTGGTAAATCAATACAAAGTGTGATTTATAATGGGCGTGGACCCATAGTGAGCAATGTCCTCCCTGAGATGGTGGATTTCACAGTGCCTGGCTCTCCCAGGAGGCTACACAGCTCTGCCTTTAGGGCGAACAGTTTCCCTCCAGCTCATCTCCACCACAGCCAAAGGTCCCCTTGATGAAGGAGAGCATTCTGACAAAGAAGCCTGGGGAACAAAAGCAGCATTACAAAGAGAAGAAGCCGAGAAACACAGGGGTCATCAAACAGTAACTGTACTGAAAGAACGCCGAGCTATAGAAAGCCAGTTAAACATGTATACCTAAGCCTGAATAAATGTTGCAAATAAGCTGACCCCAGAATACTAAAACGAAGTGAGTACTCATTCATAATCTACATTATTTTAATTAAGTTTAAAAATCATGTGATATTATATACACTAACTGTCACCAGGAAGCAAAATCAATAAACTATTAATTTTCAAATAAAAATTGCTATTATTCTTGTGTGGACACTGACAAGACTGATAATTTCATTTGTATTTGGACACTTAAAAAAAAAACATAAAGGTAGACCTACAGCTATGGATCAGCAATCTAACTGGCTCAGGGTTCAATCTCCAGCACCAAAAGAAAGAAACAAAAAAGGAAAGAAAGGTAAGGTAACAAAACACATTTAAAATAGATTATATCCAAATTGTTGCAGAGGAGTGTACTTATAATGGTATTTATAATTAAATGACTCATCGGACAGAAACTATACACCATGACCAAACAAACAAAAACAAAACTCAATCTGTGTAAACCCCATAACAGATCTAGCATGTTCCTCAAATCTCAGCTGTGTGAAAGACAATCAAATTATGGGGATCATACTCATGTGCAGTTTCTTCCAGTGAGTTTTATTGTGGAATGTGCTGTCCAGAAGTGGGGACTGGTCAGAGGAGCGTGGCTTTCTGCATGAACTAGAAGGTGTACTGTGGCCCCTGGCTCTTCCTCTGCTCTCTGCTCCCTGGCAGACAGGGTTGAGTGCCTTCTCCTCCGCCTCAGAGCTCTGCATCCTTTTTTCTGGAGCTTGCTCACCAGGCATGAAATTCACGAGAGAAAATGAACTGCTCCTTTAAATTGTGAGTCTTGGGTATTGTGTCTCAGCAATGAGGAAAACGATTAAAAGTCCCACATAAATGCTAAAGATGTGGGATAATTTTTCAGTTTTTCAGTATCAACTGGTAGGTTGTCTTTTCACCCTGTTGGTGGTTTCTCTTGCTGTGCTGAAGCTTTTTAATAAGATGAGATTCCAGTTGATTTCTTCTGCTAGTGCCCATGATGCTGAGGTTTTATTCATAAAGTCTTTCCATATGCCATTGTCTCCAAGAGTTCTACCTAACCTGTTATTCCAGCAAGTTTAGTGTTTCTGCTCTAATATTTAGAACTCTGATCCACCTGGATTTTAATTAGGTGTATGGTGGAAGACATGTATCTAGCTTTCATATTTCACAGGTTGAAACCTAATTTTTCTAGCACCATTTGTTAAAAAGGCTGTCTTCCCTCCATTGAGGGTTTTTGGTTCCTTTGCCAAAGATGAGGTGACTTAGTATCTCTAGAGTTGTTTCTGCATCTTCTATTCTGTTCCACTGATCCTTGGATCTGTTACCCTTCCAGTACCATGCTGTTTTTATCACAGTGCCTTTGTAGTATAGTATAGTAAGTTGGGGATTGTGATATCCCTAGGCATATCCTTGTGGCCTAGAATTGTTTTTGCTATTCTAGGTCCTTTGTGGTTCCAGATGAACTTTTGGATTATTTTCTGTATCTCTGTGAAATGTTCTGTTGGGATTTCAATTGAGATTGCATTGAATCTATAGAGTAGTTGTGGAAGCATAGGCATTTTGATGATATTGGTTCTTCTTACCCAGGAGCAAGGATGTCTTTCCATTTTCTGACATCCTCTTTAATCTCCTTTTGCAGGGTGCTGTTGTTTTCAGAGAAAAGGTCTTTCACCTCCTTTGCTAGATTGATTCCTAGATATCCCATTTTTGGGGCGCGCTATTGTGAAAGGAATTGACTTTGCAATTTTTCTCTCAGTTAATCTGTTGTTTGTGTATACAAAGGCTGTTGATTTTTGGGTGTTGACCTTGTACTCAGCTGCTGACCTGAACCTGGTAATTAAGCCAAGGAGTTTTTTGGCTGAACTTTTAGAATAAGCATTTTCATAAGTTATTATAAACATTTTAATAGTCATTGAAAAATATATCAATAGGACATGATGTAGATGATAAAATTATCTCCTTAGTGTCTAACAAATTGTATGTTTAGTATTGCTATACTTCTAACAGTTTTCTAACTAGTATTTTTGCTTATGAGTTTTTAGTATTCATTTGTTATTTAATGGTACCAAAAAAACTATCCCAAAATTTAGGTGCTGAAAAATCACAATTTTATAGTATATATTTGCATATATTCATTGTAGAGAGTTGGTACATGTATATGACACACCTTAATTCTTGTTGCAGCCCCCTCCTCACTCCATGCTCCCCCCATATTGTAGTCTCCTTCCCATTTGCAAAAGATTTACCTTCCTGCTTCCTGTTACCTATCTTTTACTTTGCTCTTTAACATTATCCTTGTAGTTCCCATAGAAGTGCAACCATTCAATATTTAATCTTGTGTGTAGGATTATTTAACTTAATATTTTTATTTCAAGGTATATCAATCTTCCTATAAATGACTCAAGTTTAACCTTCTTTATAAGCATAGTACTCCATTTGTATAAATATCATATTTTATTTATTCACTTATTTGTTGATGGTAATATAGGGAACTTCTAAGAGTTAACTAATATGAATTTTGCTTCTATAACTGATATGAGTTTTGCTGCTACGGGTATGCATGTATGTATCCCTGTGATATGGTGTCTTTAACTCTTTGGGGCAGATACCTAGTACAGGAATAGCTGGGTCAAATGGAATTTCTATTTTTTAGTGTTTTTGAGGAAACTCCATTCTGATTTCTATAGCTGTACTAGTTTACATTTCCACTGACAATGTAGAAGTGCCCTTTCTACTCTGCCTTACCACCATTTATTATTATTTGATTTCTTGATGTTAGCCTTTCTTTGTGGAGTAAGATAGAATCTCAGTGTTGTTTTAATTTGTATTTCTCTGATGGCTATAGATGTTGAACTTTTAAAATGTATTTATGGGTCATTTGTACCTCTTTTTCTGAGATGTGTCTATTCATTTTAGTTGCCTGGGTTTTATCTGGGGGACTAATTATTCTTTAGTTTTTATATATTTAGGTATTAATACTCTGAAGAGTCCCTGGCAAAAATTCTTTCCCTTTTGGTAGGTGGTCTCTGCATTCTGCTGGCTGTTTGATTCCTGTACTCTGCAGAAGGTTTTTAGTTTGATACAATCCCATTTGATGATTCTTGATGTTATTTCTTGTGCAATTGGGGTTCTGTTCACAAAGTCCTTGCCTTTTCCTATGTCTATGATTTCAAGAATGTTACCTTGCAGAATTAGATCTTTGAGCCATTTTGCTATTAAGGTGAGATATGCATCTAAATTCAATCTTCTGTATATAGATAGCTATAGTATTCCTAGCACTATTTATTAAAGAGGTAATCTTTTCTCCAGTGTATTTAGGTGGTGCAATTTGAAAAAAATCAAATGACTGAACATGCCTGGGATTGTTTCTGCATCCTTCATGATCTTCTGATCCACCTCTGTTTTTGTGCCAGTATCATGCTGTTTTTATCACTATAGCTTCGTACTATATCTTGAAATCCAGGAATACAATACCTCCTGGTTTGCTTTTGTTGCCCAGGGTTGATTTTGCTATTGTGGGTCTTTTCCGGTTCCATATGAATTTTAGGATTGTTTTCTCTTGTTCTGTAAGAAATGATGTTGGCATTTTGATTAGAATTGCATTAAATTTATGTGTCAGTTTTGGAAGATGGCAATTTGGACAATATCGGTTCTCCCCAACCAGGAACATGTAAGGACTTGCAATTTTCTGATGTTCTCTTTGATCTCCTCTTCCAGCATACTGTAGTTTTCATTGTAGAGGTCTTTTACTTTCTTTGTTAGGTTAATTCCTAAGTACTTAATTTTTCTCAATGCTATTGTGAATGGTATTGTTTTCCTAATTTCTTTTTGGTGGGTTCATTATTAGTATACTAAAATAGTATTGATTTTGGGCTGTTGATTTTGTATCTAGTTATATTGCTAAACTTTATTATTAATTCTGTGATCTTTTGGTAGAATTTTTCGCATTTTCTATGTAACGGATCATGCCATCTGTAAATAATGGTGACTTGACTTCTTCCTTTCCTATCTTTTTTAAAATTTTTTTCCCCTTTCCAGGTTTCTCTGGTAATCTTCCAAGTATTATGTTGAACAGGTGTAGTGATAGTGGGCATCTCTGTCTTATTCCTGATTTTAGAAAAAAGCTTTCAACTTTTCCACACTTAACATGATGTTTGCCACTAGATTGTCATAAGTGGGTTTATCAGATTGAGATAAGGTTCTTCTGTACTTATTTTCTCTAGGGATTTTTCCTCCATCATGAATGGATGCTAGATTTTGTCAAAGGCTTTTTTCCTAGGTCTAGAGAAATAGTCATGTGATTTTTGGTCTTGCTTAAGGGATATACTACATTTGTTGATTTGCATATGCTGAACTATCCTTGCAAGCCTGGGACGTCATACTTGGTTAAGACTTGAGTTTTTTCAGTTTGGTGTAGTCTGTTTTCCAGTATTTTACTGAAGATTTTGCCTATATGTTCCTTAAAGAGATTGGCCTGTATTTTTCTTTTTCAGTTGGGTCCTTATCTGTTTTGGGCTTCAGATAATTCTAGTTTCTAGGAATGGCTTTGGCAATACACCTTGTCTTCCAATTTCATGCATTTGAGGAGTACTGACAATATGTCTTCCCTGAAGATCTTGCAAACTTCAGCAATGAATTCATTGGGTTCTGTGCTTTTACTAGTTGGTAGGAATTTTTAAAAATTATTTTTACACCCTCAACTTCATTGCCTGTTATTGGCTTATTGAAAATTTTTATATATCTTCCTGATCTCATTTTGGGAAATTCCTCTTTGTCTATAGATGTGTAAATTTCTTTTAGGGTTTCCAATTTGCAGTTTATCATGCTAGCTATTAAAGATCTGGATTTTATCAGTAAGCACTTGATTTTGCCTTTTTTCCCTTACTAAATGCATTGATTACTTTCTTTCCTTCTTTAGATAAATTTGTCTGTTTAGTTTTTTCTCTTAAGGAACCAGCTGCTTGATTCATTAATTATTTATTTTGGGGCTTTGGGGGATTAAATCTTGATTTTGTTAATTTCTCTCTGATATTAATGATTGCCCTCCTTATCCTAGGATCTTATATTTGGACTGTTGTTGTTTTTACAGTTTCTTGAGGTGCATCATTTATTGGTATTCCCTCTGTTTTTCTGCTGTGAGCATTCTTAGCAATTATTTTCCCTCTTAGGATTACTTTAATTGTGTTTCAAAAGCTCTGGTATGTTGTATTGATATTATTATTGATTGTAGGAATTGTTTAATTTCTTTCTTGATTTCTTCTGTGACCTACAGAGTGTTCAGTAGTGTTATTTAATCAAACACTACTGAAAAAATCCAGGGTTTCTTTTGTGATTAATTTCTACTTTAAGTGCACTATGATCTAATTATGTACATAAGATTATTTCAGTTGTTTTGTGTTTAAGCAGGGTTTCTGGTCTAGTATGCAGTCTGTTTTGGAGAAAGTTCCATGTGCTGCTGACAATGTGTATTCTATTATAATAGGGTAGAAGACTCTGTAGATATTTATTAAGTCCAAGTATTCAAATGTGTAATAGCTCTAATATTTCTTTGTTAATTTTTCATATAGTCAATCTGTTCTCTGTGAAAGTGGGTCATTGATGGCACCACTGTGATTATGTGAGTGTTTATTTGATCTTTTATTTCTAGAAATATTTGTTTTATGACATAATATACACTGGTATTTGGTATATACAAATTTACAATTGTTGAGGCTGGATAGTTAGCTCAATGGGTGAAGAAAAGAAAGGAGTGAGAGAGTTAAGAGAAATGCTAGTAAGTGAAAAAGAGACATGAAGTTGGACTCTGTTGGAATCATTTCATAGGTATGGTAAAGGTTCATGTTTGAGGGGATCTGAGAAAATATCTATGTCTGTATGAGGAGGTATGCAAATGGGTGGATGTGTATTTAGAGACTGAAGACATCTGTTGGAACTTATTATTATATTTATAGGTAGTTTTGTTTGGATCCTGTAAGCCAAATCTTGTTAAGAAAACCCTGAATGGCCTTGAGTGGTATTGTTTCATTTATAGCATTGCTTACTTCTTATTCCCTAATGCTCTTGCACAGGCCTCTGTAACAGTTGTGCCATAAAATAAGTGGAGGGGGAGGAAGGCAAGAAGGTAAAATAATGAGAAGACAGGAGAAAAAATAATAGAGAAGGAAAAGAATCAAAAAGAGCCAAGCAAGAAACACTAAAAGGGAGAGTAGATTAAAGGGAGAAAGCATGAAAATTAAAGCTTAGTCAGCCATGGTGCAGTCCCAGCACTCGGGAGGCTGAGGCAGGAGGATGGTTGCAAGTTTAACCTGGGCCACACAGTGAATTCAATAAGAACCTGAGCTACAAAGCAAGAAACCTGTCTCCAAAAAAGAAAAGAAAATTGGAGTACAATGATCAAACAATAGCAAGAAAGGAACAAGAACCAGAAAAAAAAAAAGTGGAAGAAAAACTATGAAATCAGGAAAAATAAAAACCAAGATGACCTAAATCCAACAAAGGTGCAACAACTGAAACAACCAAAATTTAAATTTAAATTTAAAAAAACACCATCACACGGTTGTTGTAGCATTAACCCAGAGCACCCACACAGCTCCCTCTGCCCTGGCATCAGAGCTTCACTTCAAGCGGCAGGCACTTTCCCCGCATGGCTAGACAAGTGCCTGCCTGAAGCTGTAAGGGTTGCTGCTCCTAGCACCCCTATGTCCTTGTCACAAGCTCCCTCTGAGTTTGCAGGTCTATGTGGACCTGACTGCCTTAGTCAGCTGGCGAGGCAAATATCATGCCTGTCTCCATATCCACTCTATATGCTTTCCTTGCCCAATATATGGCCAAACAGCCACTGGGCCAGGCATCTTCCACCGTCTCTGCCAGAGGACCTCTCTCTATCCCAGCCCCACCCACAAACCTAGTGGCGCTCCCAGACTCAGCTGAAGGCCTCCCTTTACTGGCACGGGTCGGGGTGTGGAACTTCATGCCATCTCAGGCTTGACCAGTTTTTGAAGAAACAGGAGGACAGCACCCACTCTGTTCTGGTCCCACCGAGTCACTGTCTGACCCGCGTGCCAGCGACTTTCCTCTCCCACACTCCCCCACTGGACTCTGCCCTGAATATTTGTCACGCAACTCGTTTTCCCTATCCCTGCAGTCCATATCTAGGAGGTGCTGGGCCTGTTATGGGAACTGACTTTCACGTGTGGGTAGGATGCTAAATTTCCCACAAATAGCAGTTCTGCCATGGGGGAGGAATGGGTGACTTTATTTTTTCTGTTTAGGCAAGGCTTTTCTGGCTCCATAGTCCCACATTCACCAACATTAGAGCACCCTTGTTTATCAGACACATGCAGCTTGCAGGTGCCAGGATGCTTGTGTCCCACCCTCTCAGGCCACGGGAGTGCCACTGTTTACAAGACAGTGCATTCTCCCCTATTTCAACCTCTTTGAATCCCCAGGTTGGATATGCCTCACTTGGCAGTGTACAATGGGGAAGATGGAGTTATGGTGTCTATTCAGTCAGCCAGGCCAACAGCACCAAGGGCTGCTCCCCTCCCTTGGTCTGATCCTCTCCCAAGATGGAATATATGAGGGCAGGGCACCAGGATTCCAGGGACAGCCCAGTTTTCCTTCACACTCTTTCGGAACACTGGATGTTAATCCAGTTGGATTTTCTTTGCGTTTATCCTCCTTTATCAGCCTTTCATCCATGCCTCAGGGTATCTGCTTTTCTCCAGTACCAACTCAAGAGACTCATATCCTGGCTGTTGCCCTCTAGGCAGCCATCTTTTTTCTCTCAAAATCACAAATGTTTAGGGGATTGATATCCAAAATACATAAATAACACCTATGATTTAACACCTCAATTTTTTAAATGGGCAAAAGACTTGAATAGATTTTTCTCCAAGGGAAATACACAAATGGCCAATAAGTGCATGAAATTATGTTTAAAACTACTAGTCATTTAGAAAATACAAGTCATGACTGCAACGAATGTTGCAAGATGGCAGAATAGGAAACACTCCCCCCCCCCCAATCCTTCCTTCTCCAGGGAGACAGTTTCTACAATATACAGACCACAGACTCCAGGAGCCAGGAGGAAACTCCATACTACAATCTCCTTACAGTCTTTTTTGGACCGCACTTCTCTGGATACAATTGGGAGACTAATCCCAATTTGGGATTCTTGCTCAGAGAGAAAAAAAGAGCTTGGACCACGTATTCAAAGTTCTGACTGGGGAGCTATCTGGGGCATTTGCTTCTGTCTTGTATGTCTCAGAGAACTGGTGGATTTGAGCATGTTCTAAATACAAGGTGACAACCTGCGGGGCTGAGAACACAAAAGAGGTGGTGATGTGCCACTGCTCTAGAGAACCCTAGGGGAGGTATCAGCCTCTTCCTCAGAAAGAAGGAGAATATTAGAGTGTTCACCCAAGATTGATCCCCGGCAAGTTTGATCCCCGGTAGCTGTATACAATACCGGGCATAGAGATTCACGCCCACCAGCAATCTGTACCACATACCACAGTGCCAGGCGTGGTGTCTTACGCCTGTAATCCCAGCACTCAAGAGGCAGAGGCAGGAAGATTGCTGAGTTTGAGGCTTGCTGAGCTCACTCAGGGCCAACCTGAACTACAAAGTGAGAACCTGTCTCAGAGAGAGAGAGAGAGAAAAAAGAAAAAAAAGATTCTAGGGCAAGAGGATGTCCAAGGATTTGATTTCTTTCTTACATGTCATGGTGCACTGTCAGGAGCAAGCATACTCTAGAAAGCCGGGGAGTCACTGAGAAGGAAGAATGAGCACCTCCCTAACAGTCAGCCTTGGATCTCTCAACAGCACTCATGCAGTCAGAAGAGAGTGAAGTGATATATTGAGTGTTAAAGAAAAAAAATACTGCCAAGAAAGACCACTGTCTCTAGCAAAATCATTCGTCAAAAAAAGGAAGCAGAAATAAAAACATTTCCAGATAAATAAAAACTAAAGTCACTAGACCCACTTCACAAGAATTCCAAAGGGAGTTCTGGATGAAGTAAAGAGATGCTAATTGGCAACAGGAAAGCATCTAAAAGTATAAAGCTCACTGGTAGGGTAAATGCATAGACAGACACAAAACATTGTGTAATAGTAACAGTATTATGTAAGTCATTTAATTCTGACATAGAAGTTAAAAGATAAAATAAAAAAGCAATATCACTATAAAAAAGCAGTAGTGGAAACCAAAAAATATAACTTGTAACATCAGTAGCAAAGTATGTGTTGGAGAGATGTATTAAATGTGTATCTTTTGTATATAATTGAGGTTAAATTTTTTCAGCTTAAAATAAATGTTCTATGTGTTCTAGTTTTATAGCTTTTCATTTTACATTTATATCTATGATCCTCTTTTTAATATAGCTTTGTGAAGAGTATAAAGTTTGTGATGAGGTAATTTTTGTTTTTTCCTTTTTTGAGACAGGGTCTTGCTTTGTAGTTCAGGCTGGTTCTGAGCTCACTATGTAGTCCAGGCAAGCCTCAAACTCAGCAATCCTCCTGCCTCTGCCTCCTGAGTGCTGGGATTACAGGCGTGAGCCACCATGCCCGGCTTGATGAGGTAAATTTTTTGAACACCCATTCCAAGTTGTTACAGTATTATTTGTTGAAAAGATTGTTTATTCTTCATTGTTCTCCATTTAGTTGTTTGACAAAGATCAGATGACCAAATTTGTGTGGTCTGTTTCTGGGCTCTCTCTTCTGTTTCACTGATCAGTTTGTCTATTCTTTTGCCAATACCACATTGTCTGGATCATGGTAGCTTTATAGGTTGTCTTGAAACAGTAGTATCCTCCAAGTTGTTATTCTCTTTCAGTATTATAAAATATTAACTTTTATATTTTCCTTTCCAAGTATGTTAGCATTAAGGACTTTTTTTGAAATTCAGATTTTTTTATATTTTGTTGTAAAACTATGTGTATTTTTTCCTATTTTTATCCAACCCCTGCCAATCTGGCAGTCTTATTTTTTAAGAAGAAATATAACTTTTATATTTTATATTTCTGGTCTGTGGAAAGATTGCCTTCCATGAAACCAATTCCTGGAGCCATAGAGGTTGACATTGCTGTTCTGGGTATCTGGTAGGATGGATTTGCTTTGATTCCAGCTGGGTGCAGTAGTGTAGCCGAGGTATAACTTTAATTAATGCGGTGCATGTAACAGTGGGGACTGATCAACAGGCAGTGATGTCTCCATGAACCACCCAGGGGTGGAGCTACTCCAGTGGGAGCATGGGAGCATGCAGTTTCAGTGCACGCAGAAGTGGGGGCAGGGTGACTATTGACCAACACTCCATTGGTCTCTGGCAAGTGTCACACAGCATTTGCACCAAGTGAAGCAGATTTCTCTCCCATCCTCATGAACAATGTGGGGGCCAGGGCACACTAGTGGGCTCAGTTAGTTTGCCCATCTTGAGGCCTGGTCAAGAGCAAGCGGACCCACTGCTCCCCTAGGCTTAGAGTGGCCGAGCAGGACTATTCTGCTACTTCCCAGGAACTGAAGCTCTCAGCTCTGCTGCTTTCCAGGGGTATGAAAGGGTGCACAGGGCCACTTAGATGCTTTGCGGGCTGGATCGAAGAATTGCTAGAGGTGGCTGTCCTGCTGCTTCAGGGGATCCCAGGCAGGCAGGGGTTCAAGATGGCAGCAGAAGCTTGGGTGGGAGAGGGCACAACATAGGCTGAGTTCTTTCTTCATCCCCAGCAGCTCTGCAAACTGGGTTCAGGGCTTATAATGGCCATAGGCTTGTTTTAAAACAGATTCTTCATGTGTTGCTGATGTTAGTGAATACTTCGGGCGATTCTTGCTTCCTCTTTCCCCACCATGGAACATAAGTGCCGCATGCTTCTCAGTAATTTCTCTCTTTGTAAGGCCATAGTGCATATTCACCTCTGTAACATCTCCATGCATTTACGCTGTAGATCAGGGACTGTCTCAAACACCTCTGTGGAGTCATACTGTTTTCTTTGTGTCAGTCTTTATAGAGGAAAATATACCAGGCCCCTCTAGACACCTATCTTGCTGAAGTCACGCCTATTATTAGGGTTATGATACGGTGGAGAGGTCCTCTGATGTTCTGATTAGCTTCCCATTTTACTCAGACACTGTGAGCCTTTTACGAAGTCTCTACTAACATTCAGTACTATACCTGGAACCTGTTCCTGCCTTTCTGATGGGAGTATATGTTTTTCCCATTTTCTCCTCTAGAGACAATGGGTTGCCACAATTGCTCTGTATTAGTTTTCCACCACCATGAGAAAGTACCTCAGAAAAAACAAGTAAAGGAGGAAAGTTTTATTTTGACTCATACTTTCTAGGTTTTAGTCTACTACTAGCTGGTTTCATTGCCTTGGGTCTATGGTGAAGGAGAAACATCTCAGAAGATGGGCCCAGTCAAGGAAAGCGGCTTCTCTCATGGCAGACAGGAAGCAGAGAAAGATAGAGCAAAGGGCTTGGGAAAAGATACACCGTTCAGAGACATGGCCCATGACCTGCTCCTCCAAACAGGCCTCACCCTCAGCCCATTCAGCATGGTTCCCTCATGGTCCAAACACCTCTGCTGAACTTCACTGCCTGTTGATCAGTCCCCCAATGCTTAAGTCATCAGGAGATGCTTGTACCAAAACCATAGCATGCCTGAAGGATACAATTTTTATTTCCATTATCCTTATAGATTAAGCATTCTGTATGGTAGGGCAGATGGGGTACATGTATTGGGCAGTGTTGCAATTCTTTCCACCAACCAGAAAGTTTTCTGGCTGGGGAGAAGAACTCTCAGGATTGCTTTTACTTTTCCTTATGAGCACCTGCTAGGATTCTTACAGAAAAAAACAAGAACCAAAAAAGCATAACAAAACAAAAACCCAACATTGAAAGAAGCTGAGAACTTCAAGAGTTCACTGTATCTCTCTAACCCACACTCAGCCTTCAACAATTTATTAAAACAACTTGTAGCTGGCTCTTGTTTTTGGCTTATGTGGCACGTAGATCAATACACTGATCCTGTTTTTCATGTGGTGAGGCTGAACATGTCCTCTCAGATTTTGTTAACTTTTTAACCTTTGACCTCGGTTCTCTTAAGCATTTAAGAAAACTTCATTAGTTTCCTGTTTGTTCAGCACTTCCTTGTTACAAGTGTGAGAACAACTTCTCTACCTCTTAGAGAAAAAGCCAGAATTAATCTCTACAATTTTCCATAAATAATTTCTAAAATTCAGAACAGACAACCAGAAACAGAAAGCTTATGTTTATAAAGCTAATATACAAAACAACTGTATATATATATAACAACAACAAACAGAATAAAATGTTAAATGCTATAGAAGTAAATAATAAGTAAATATCTTTTTATCAGTCAATATCATTAAGGGAACAAAAGACAAATCTCAAATTGGGATAGTTTTAATATAGATAACCACAGAATGGATATATTCAGAGTATGTATGAAATTCCTACAAACTCCAGTAAGAAAAGGGAACAACAAAGAATAGAAAAACAAACTAATTACACCGCCAGTGCCCCCCAAGTGACATCTAGAAATTAAGAACTACAATATTCATATTAAAAAAGTGCTCGATTTCATCAGTGACCACAGACGCATGATAGTGTGGCCCACCTGTGAGTAGAGCTGTTATTTGAAGAGACTGTTGATTCCAACTACGTGGAACTAATTATATTCAACTATGTGGAACAACTAAGATTTCAAATATAGCTGGTTTGAGGAAAATTTTGGGCTTTTCTACAAAGGTTGAATATAATACCTTGGTTATTTATTACTGCATAATAAATCACCGCAAGACTTAGTGATTAAAAATTATAAACACACATTTTTTCCACGGTCGTTGGGTGTCAAATTTGATAGCAATTCAGCCGCAGGTTTTTTTTTTTTGCTTTTTAGAGACAGGGTCTCACTTTGTAGTTCAGGCTGGCCCTGAGCTCACTATGGTGCCCAGGCAAGCCACCATGAACTCAGCAATCCTCCTGTCTCTGCCTCCCGAGTGCTGGGATTACAGGCGTGAGCCACCACGCCCAGCATTATATGTGGTTACCGGGGATTGAACTCAGGTCCTTGCGCTTGCAAGGCAGGCACCGGGGAACCGCTGAGCTAACCCTCCGGCCCCCAGCCGCAGGTTTTTGGTCCAGGATCCCTCATGAGTCTGTCATCAAGATGTGTTGAAGATTTGACTACAGCTGGACAATTCATTTTTCGAGTTGACTCTGAATGGATAAAGAAAATGTGGTATTTATACATAACACAATACTACTCTGCTATCAAGAAGGGTAAATCTGAGTGATTTTGTAGGAAAATAATGCAGCTTGTAAACAGTGTTAAGTGAAATTAACCAGACCCCCAAGCTTAAATACTGTACAGCTTCTCTCATGTGAGAAACTCAGTATAAATTAAGTGCAAAATAAAAGTTAAGTGAAAGGATATGGGGAGATAGATGTTTTGCAAATGGGAAGAGAACATTGAGATAGAAGGATGAATGAAGGAGAGAAAAGGGGGATATAAGAAAGAATATGTGTCATGTATATATACCAAATACCCACAACTAAAGTTGTTGTTATGCATTACAAATGTGCCAATAAACAAAAATGATGACTCTCTGACATGACTTTTGGCAGGGGGATTTATTTTCTCACCAAGTAGATTTCACAGAGCTGCTTGGATCTTCCCACAACAGGGCAACTGACTTTCTCTAGAGTGGACCAGAAAGCAACCATCATCCCCTTTATGACGTAGTATTGGAAATAAGGCAGTGTGACTTCTGCTATTCTATTCATTAGAAATGAGTGACTAAAGGCAGTTCACACGAAGATTGTGGAGTTAGTCTCCCCACTGTAGAGGAAGGACAGTTGAAGAATTTATGGAAGTATCCTATGAACAATTTCCTCTTGAGCTACAGAAGCAAAAGTGGGTGGATGCGTGGCCCCCCAGCACACATGCAAGAGTGTTTATGAAATCATTATACACAATAGACAAGTACAGACAAATCAAATGTCTATCAATAGTAGCATAGACAACTGAATTTTAGTGATTTTAGTGCAGTAGAATACTATGCAGAAGTGAGAATAAACTACAAATATAACCCAAAGCAGAGCTAAATCTCAGATCACTGAACAAAAGAGAAAAATCAAAAAAATGTGTACTGGGTTATTTTCTTTATATAAGTATTTTATAAAATAAAACCAATACGTAGTAGAAAAGTCAGATGCTGTTTACCTCTGGGGAAGGCAAAGGGCATGATTAAGATGAGTTACTAGGAGAAACTTGTGAATGCCAATAGTGTTTTACATCTTGCTCACAGTGATGGTGACAAAGGTGCTTTTGTATCATAATAGTTCATTGTGCCTTATATAGCTGATTTGTGTGTGTTTCAGAATTGTCTTATAACTTTATTTTTAATTTTTATTTTTGTTAGTATGTTTTTGCAGTATATAACAGTTACATTCATCTTGGAGTGTTGGTACATGTGTGGAAAACATATTCATTTGTTTGTAATGCCCCCCTTTCCATCTTTTGGTCCCCTTTTACAAAAGATCTATCTTTTATTATGCTGTTTATTTATAATTTGGATCTCTCTTACAAGAAAAACCATGCAACATTTAAGCTTTTTTGTCTGATTTATTTCACATTATGGTCTTAAAGTGCATCCTTTTTCCTACAAATTACTTCAGTGTATCCTTCCTTAGATAGGATGGTATATAAATACCACATTTTGGTATATAATGGTACCATTATATACCAAAATGTGGTATTTATATACCATCCTATCTAAGGAATATAATGGTATATAATACCATTATTGGTATTTGGTATATAATGGTATATAAATACCATTATTGGATTGTATATAAATACCACATTTTCTTTATCCACTCATCTTTTGATGGGGATATAGCTGCCTCCAAGATTTAGCTGTTATGATTTTACTGCTATAAACAGGAGTATGCATGTATCACTGTAACATGATGTCTTTAACTCTTCTATGAAGATACAGAGAAGGGAAATACCTGGATCAAGTGGAATCTCTAATTTTCATTTTATTTTATTTTTTAGGAGTATCCATACTGATTTCCATGGTGGTTCTACTAGTTTATAGCATAGTTCTTACCAACAACATAAAACGATTTCTTTTTTTCAGGCTTACTAGCATGTTATTATTTGATTTCTTGTTGATATCATTCTTTCTGGAGTAAGATGGAATCTCACTGTCGTTTTAATTTGGATTTCTCAAGTGACCAGAGATGTTGAACATTTTCACATCTATTTTGGCTGTTTGTATTTCTTCTGAGAAGTGGCAGTTCATTTAAGTTACTCATTTATTGATGTTTTGTTTTTAAGTTTGGGGAAGTCTAATTTTTTTAGTTCTTTATATATTCTAGGTATTAATCTTCTGTCCAAGAAGTAGACAGAGGTAATTTTTTTTCCCATACCATAGGTGGTTGTTTCACTCCATTGGTTGTTTCCTTTGCTGTGCATAATTTTTAATTTGATTTCTTTTTCCGGTACCAGGGATCAAACTCCAGACCTTGCACTTGCCAGACAGGCACAGTATCACATCCCTGGCCCTAGGAACTTTAATTAAAATTTAAAATTTTAATTATCTCGGGCCGGAGGGTTAGCTCAGTGGTTCCAGCGCCTGCCTTGCAAGCGCAAGGTCCTGAGTTCGATCCCTGGTTACCACATACAATGCTGGGTGTGGAGATTCACGCCCACCAACCAACAATACCATATACCACAGTGCCAGGCGTGGTGGCTCACGCCTGTAATCCCAGCACTTGGGAGGCAGAGACAGGAGGATTGCTGAGTTCCAGGCTTGCCTGAACTACATAGTGAGCTCAGAGCCAGTCTGAACTACAAAGCGAGACTCTGTCTCAAAAAAAAAATTTTTTTTTAATTATCTCATTTGTTGATTCTTGATTTTATTTCTTTTGTATTTGGGGGTCTGTTCAGAGAGTCTTTGCCTATGCCTCAGAGAGTTTTATCTTCCAGCAGACTGTTTCTGTGTTAACATTTTGCTCTTTTAATAATATTTATTTTAGTTCATTACCTGGTGAGATATGTTTCTAGATATGTTTCTATTCAGTCTTCTGCACATGGATAGCCAGGGTACCCAGTACCATTTATCACAGAGGTAATCTTTCCTCCAGTGAGTGTTTGTGGCCAGATATTTGAATGTGCATGGAGTTAGTTCTGCATCCTCTGTTCTATTCTTTTGATCTACATTGTTTTTGTGCCAATTCTTTGTTGTTTTTCTCACTGTAGTTCTGTAGTATAGCTTGAAGTTCAGGGTTGTGATGCCTCCTGCTTCTCTCTTGTTATCCAGGATTGTTTTTGCTATTCTGGATCTCTTTTAGCTCCGTGGGAATTGTAGGGCTGTTTTCCTAGTTCTGTGAGGAGCACTATTGGTATTTTGGTTGAGATTGCATTAAATCTTTGTATTGGTTTTAGAAATATGGCTCCGAAGTTCCGGCGCCTGCCTCGCAAGCGCAAGGTCCTGAGTTCGATCCAGGTAACCACATACAATGCTGGGCGTGGTGACTCACACCCACCAGCAATCAACCAGCAATCAGCACCACATTCCACAATTCTGGGCATGGTGGCTCACGCCTGTAATCCCAGCACTCGGGAGGCAGAGACAGGAGGATTGCTGAGTTCAAGGCTTGCCTGGGCTACATAGTGAGGTCAGGGCCAGCCTGAACTGCAAAGGGAGACCCTGTCTCAAAAAACAAAACAAAACAACTCTTCCCTTCATTGGTTCTTCATATTGCTTTCCTCATCTCAATTTTATTAATTTCTTCCCTAATCATTATAATTTCCTTCTTTGCACTAACTTTGAGTTTGGATTGTCCTTGTTTTCCTAGGATTAGGTTTTTTCCTTTTTTTTTTTTTTTGAGACAGGGTCTTGCTTTGTAGTTCAGGCTGGTCTTGGCCTCACTATGGAGCCCAGGCAGGCCTCAAACTCAGCAATCCTCCTGCCTCTGCCTCCCAAATTGCTGGGATTACAGGCGTGAGCCACCATGCCTGGCACCAGGTTTTATATTTGAGTTTACTCTTCTTTTCTGATGTGGGCTATCCCAATCAGTCTTTTTCTTAGGAGTGTTTTGACTGCCTAATTAGTTCTGGTATGTTGGGCTGGTATTATAATTTCTAGGAACTAATTTCTTCTTTTAGTTCTTCTATAGCCTATTGATTATTCAAGATAATATTGTTTAATTTGCCTGCATTTGTATAATTTCAGTGGTTTCTTACTCTTTCATTTCTAGTTTCATTGTACTATAATTTGATAATATGTATGGTATAATTCTCATTTACTTAAGCAATATGGGCTAGCACATGTTGATTTTTTTGTATATGGTACCAGGAGTCAAATTCAGGACCTTGCACTTGCCAGGTAGGCTCATGGTGCCACTGAGCTACATCCTCAGCCCTCATATGTCTATTTTGAAGAAAGTCCCAGGTGCTGCTGAGAAAGTATATTCTACTGTTGAGTGGAAAACTATGTATCATTAAATCCATTTATTCAAAGTCATGGATTTTTTTTCTAGTTAACCTATTTATGATAGTGTACTATTGAAGACCCTATCATAATTGTGTTGATGTTTTTCTGATCATTTATATCCAGTAATGTTAGCTTTATGAAGTCGAGTGTCCTAGTATTTAGTATGTATATGTTTAAAATTATCTACTCTTGTTGAACTGTTCCTTTAAACAATGTATAATGACCCTCTTTGCCTCTTCTGATCAGTTTTGGCTTGAAGTTCACTTTGTCTGAAAATAGAATAACTATTCTTGCTTGTTTTGGGGTTTCTATGACATAGAGAATTGTTTTTTATGCTTTGATTTTTACTCTGAATTTTTTTGGAGTGCATGTGTTTCTCGTATGCAGCATATTTTTAGGTCTTGTTTTTTTTTTT